>WNNJ02002719.1:0-24433 GCA_012934845.2 Pomphorhynchus laevis
TAAATCTGCAAGTAAACGAAATTAGTGCATAGCAATTTGTGAATGCGTCTACCATAAACATGCATAACAACTCCATCCCGCCTAGACCTTTGTCATTGTAACCACGTTCACATAGCATTTGGCAAAGTTTTACGCACATTTGTTTCAGCCTTCGAACAAAATGCTTTGTGAATCTGCTTCGAACAAGACAATTCCAAACCATACTCAACGATTTCACTCCAAACCGAACTCAACGATTTCACATAGATAACCCAAACCATACTCAACGATTTAACATGGAACATAGGAAAAAACCTATTCAAACAGTACGTTTTCGAACCATTACGTTTTCACATGGATCATAAAACCCTTGAAACAAGAGGCTTTCGAACTATACTCAAAGATTTTTGATGGATAATAGAAAACATTTTCAAAAATATGGTTTTCAAGCAATATTCAACGATTTTAGATGGTAAACCTCCTCCGAACAGAAAGTTTTTTAACCATAACGATTTGACATGGATGAGAGAACACCTTAAAACAGAAGTGTTACGAGCCATATTCAACTGGTTAACATGGATAATAGCAGACCTTGTCCGAACATAAGCTTTTTGAACTATACTCAAAGATTTCACAGAGATATTGGAGAACGACTTTTGAACCAGATGCTTTCGAACAATAATCAACGATTTTACATCGATCATAGAAAGCTCTTTTGCACAAGAGCTTTTTGAACCATACTTAACGATTTTAGATGAATCAAAGATAACATTTAACAGTTGGTTTTAAAATCTTCAGTTAAAAAAGTATTTCGGATTCGTGTATCAAAATACCTAGAAGCAAGATGCTTACCAGTTATACGTCGGTCAATCCATGAAGACACGCATGATGTACACATGGATAATAGAAAGCCTTTTTCGTATAGATTTCGCACCATATTCAACGATTTTACATCGTTCATAGAAAATTACTTTCTAACAGAAGCTTATCTAACTATACTCAACGACTTAATGCATTTAGTTCTTTCTTTGATGTGTATTAAGAAGTAGTGTTGCTAACATCGGATGCTATGTACAATGTCTTATGATATACGTTTATCAGCATTTAGCTATTGAAAGTTTTGGGATACGAGTCTATATTTAAAGACTAGGTTTTTATGGCTTATATTATAAAAAAACTTCCTTGCAACGTCATGAATGATATATTATTATTCCAATACATACCAAAGCCAAAAGGCTATTCAGGCAGAGTCCAAAAAAATAAAACAAAAGCAAATGGTCAGTCAACGTAGCTAATTAGGGTATTCCAGTGGTAGTGTTGAATGGCGGCATTGTTCATGTATCCATTTGTAGCATCGTGATTTAAACGTTCTCAAACTGGGGGCTGCAACGACTTCCTCAGGCAACGAATTCGACATGTTAATTCCTCTTCTTGAGAGTCTATACACTTTTGGTAATCTGCCAAATCTAAATTTATACAAGACTGCTATGTCCCCGCAACTGATCTACCCGCCTAGTGATTACATCGGTGGGATAACCTACCACATCATTCGACATATGCCATATACATAGCATTTCCAAGGATATGAACCTCTCACGTACCGACAGTATCGCAATACGACTTAGACGTACATAATAGTCAATATCACTTAAGCCAATACAGAGCCTCGATCCGCGCCTAAGAATAGACTCCAGGTCTAATAGTTCTTGCTTAGTGACAGGGAAACAAGCCTGAATGCAGTACTCCAAGTGTGGCCTGACGATGAAGATGAATAACCTCTTGAACATGTGACAGCTTAACCTGAGGAATGCATTTTTAATACAATATAACGCCCTAGTAGCTTTACCTAGAAAGAAGTCGGTGTTCAACTTTGTTTTCAAGGATCTATGGACAATAATCCCTAAATCCTTATGATGAGACACTTCCTTTAAGACCATATCTCCAATAAAGTACCTTAGAGTTTCAATAGGGCGACCTAGTTGCATGAGGACACATTTATCAACATTCAACCGTAGTCCGGTAGAATCGCACCACTTGATCACGGAGTTTAGATCATTTTTTAACGATACTCGATCAGCAGGACTTCTAATGATCGACCAAATCTTTAGATCGTCTGCAAACGCTAGATGAGAGCATGATAAGCGGAGTAGCAGATCATTAATGAAGATTATAAAGAGCAGTGGGCCAAGGACTGATCCCTGCGGTACGCCAGAATTAATATTTACCGAATAAGAAAACACGCCCCCCCACACAAACTCGGAAAGACCTATTCGATAGAAATTCCCTGACCCACTCACAAATATATGAATGAAGTCCATAGTGATACAGTAAAGACACTATGCCGTCGTGTGGTACCCTATCAAAAGCTTTCGAAAAATCAAGGAATACTGTATGAACCTGAAACCCAGCCCCCAGAGCATCAGCCCATTTTTCACGCGCAGTTAGTAGGTTAGTAAGGCATGAACGTCCGATCCTGAAACCATGTTGAGATTCAACCAATATGTGATTACGATCCAAATGATCCCTGATTCTACTAGCAATGATTCATTCTAAAAGTTTGCAGAATACGCTAGTTAAGCTAATGGGCCGAAAGTCCGCGCAAAAGCTAGCAGGATGCTTTTTGGGAATAGGCACCACAATTGCACACTTCCAACTGTCAGGAATCCAAGATGTGTCTAAGCTGTATCTGAAAAACATAGTTAAATCATTGCTCAGTTCGTTCGCTAGGGATTTGACGAGGAAGGAGGCGATATTGTCTGGTCCCGGAGATGTAAACGAATCGAGCTTCATAACCTCGTTCAACACCTCATCCACTCTGAGTGGACGAACACAACACCGATGAGCAACCAGAACATACTTCCAACTAAAGTCATGCAGTCAAGCCTGTACCAAGAAGCCATCAGCTAAATGTTGGGCGATTAGAGACGGATCGGTCAAAGTTTCAGTTGGCGTTTGGATTGAGCTAATTGTGGCGACAAGTGTTCTGTTGTTTCCTACATAAGACCAAAACCTCCTAGGATTCAAAGATGCATCCCTCGCGATACTACCTTCGTACAAATAGCGTTTCTGAAATTTTAGCCGATTGCATAAGTTCCGAGAGTCGATGTAGGCACGTAAACTTGTGTCAACGTAAATTTGAGTCGATGTAGGACAAAAACTTGTGTCATTGTGCAATGCCGAAGTTACTTTAAACGGAAGAATAAGTAATTGCTTGATCTATAAATTGTAGTGTATAAATATGTGGTACTTTAGTATATACAATTTAGATTCGATTATAACATTTTTTATTATATTGTGTTTAAGATTGTGATGTATACTAAGTGCTTGTCGAGCTCATAATAATCGAATTAAAGAGACAAGTCACATGATTAATAAAACAATGACATGAACGCTACCAGGAAACGATACATTTAAATAAATTTTCTTTCTAATATAAACTTGTAACAAGGCTTATAGCAGGCATCCGATCCTAATGAAGGTATCGTTTATTTTTTCTTCGTGATGTTTTAATTAATTCTATTAGATATTTTATTTAGAGCATTAAGCAGTATCTTACAAAGGATAAAAATAAGAAAATGTTTGGCCTTTCAATCAAGTTATCATAATATGAGTTTTGATATTTTATCATATCTTTAGGTTTGCTAATTTAATTGAATCGGTTTACCACATATAGATAGTTGCATTCGTCACGTAGTCTATACTCTTATAAGTAGAAATATACGATAATGTAATGTTTCGTTGATTAGTGTTCACAATAACAAATTAAGTTTATCGTATTAAAAAATACAACATCATTGTTCAAATATTAACCACCAAGTAGTCCCTATGTAAAATTCGACTAGGCGCTTTTTACAGCTATGGTTCTAATGGATGAGGATAATTAGTTGCTTCGAAGAAAGCTTTTATCACGAATTGAATGAACAGTCTTAATTTGAGAGAAATTAATCTGTGTCAAAAATGAAACATTGTAAATGTTGGTTGTATACAACGCTCAACATTACATAACTGTATTGATTGAAGTGCCAAGTCATTGAGAACCGAAATGAATAGTAAAATTCGATTTATCTTAGCATAAATTCCTGTTTGTGGATATAAGATATATTTTTAATTCTATAGACATAGGATTTTTTATTATCTTGTGGATTTTATAAAATTTTATATAAATGTTCGCCTACAATATACTAATTTGTTAATTCACTAAATTTATTAAATCAATTTTTTTCAGCTTAGACTGACGGTGACTCCCTAAACCACCGCTAAAATGAAATACATTTCTTTAAGTTCAACTCATAACTGATCTAGAAAACTGATCTCAGACTCATTATTTGATCATTTTTTGAATTAAAAAATGATAACTTGTAATACTTGTTTATGCGCAATAGGCAAATACCTTCTTACATGCGTTTACAAGACCAAACAAGAAAACAAATCGTTATGCGAGTATAAAATTTCGTATTGTGTGCTACGAACAAATGGAAAACATTTAAAATATTTTTTAAATGTAATCAATAAACGGAACGCAGAGCACATCAATTTATAATTTAAAAATGTTAATCGAAACAGCATTTATCAGTATTTATAGCGAAAAACGTAATGTAGTGTATAAACTGTTGTTTAACTTTATGAATTTTTACTTTAATAAAATCCTTAGATAAAATTGATTTCAAAGTTGTTTCAAAAAAATTATATGCCTGATGATGGCAGTGGTCAATGAAATACTCTTGTTTAGATTTATATGGTTTTCAACAAATTGAATATTTCTGTTATTAAATCAAGGATATACGTTTATAGTTAAAATTTTATTGAATATTTTAGCAACTTATATATTTTTGTTTAAGTTTCGAGTTTGGTGATTAGTTGACTGGGATTCACGGAATCGAATGCCCTTGCAAATTCGATAAATACTGCATACAATTGGATTTCCTCAATAGTGTGGATCTTTGATTGTTTCTCGCGAAATTCTAATTGTTCTTGTGAAAGATAATGTTTACTATGGCAAACGATGGATGTTTTGGTACGTGCATGAACAATTTATACGACAAGTCAAAATTTTAAAACGAATGCGAACAACATCACTTTTGATTTTCAAGATTAGAATGTAAATTTAAGTTATGTAAAATACATAATAATTTCGAATAGCCCTATCATTACCCTCATCCCGTAACATTTAAACTGTAATGATCGCTAATTTCGAGCTGATCAACAAATCTATTAAACGTATGGTTCCTCGTAAGACTTACATATTAAATTATTACCACAATCTTGTTCATTCGTATTTCTTATGTATTTGTTTGAATTCAAAGTCTACTCTTGAAGCAATTGCTTTGTTGGGGCTACGATAAGCTGAATGTTATAGCATTTTTCATCGAAGTACGACCTCGTGGTTTTCGCTCATTGGATACATCAATTCACGAAGTTGATTTCTACTGCTATTCCTCCTCCGTTTTGAAGTAGAAGTGTAAAGTTTATTTGAATGTTTTCTTACAACTAAGTCATTTCTTTTTCGGAGGCTTAACGATCTCAACTCGTTTAAACTGATACAATTTGATTGACCATCCTCTGTTGTCACATAGTATCATAAGGCTTAAAGACGGCTTACGACATGTACAAAATAATTTTCGAGATTGCCTCCTCTGCCGTTGTGTTTTATTGGAGGCTACAAGCGTCTTTGCCGTTTTGTGTTCAGTAGGTGTTTATGATTTCGGCATTAGCTAATTTAATTATCATTTCTAAATTGATTTCTAATTAGCAATCAAATAAATTGAACATTTATTTGTTACATGGGAATGGAAGCGATGAGTGCAATTTTTAGGCAAGTAAAAGAAAGTAATGCAGTTTGTATAAAATCATAATCAAAAAGATAATGTTGAACCGTATAAAATTAAATTAGAAATGCTAATTAAATTAGGTAATGCGAAAACATAAACCATTGCTGAGCAGAATAAGGCAAAGATGCTTGCTCTATTCCAATTCAATTAAGTGACTCTAAGTATTTTTTTCTATATATAAATATTAAAATGAATATTCCAATATTAAGAATTTCTATAACTTAGATTATAGATAAGAAATTTTTATAAATTCATTTTTTAATTGATTTATAATATACGATGTATCAGAATTAAGATTACAGGTCATATATCGATAATACGTAAATTCACTGATTTTTATATTTAATTGTTTCGTTTGGATCGCTTATTAAATTTTAACATAAAGATGACATTTAAATTTACTCGAAAATGTTTCATGATTATTCATACGTACCATATAACATTACATATAATACAGCAAATAATGAAATTTTAAGAATTGCAATAATGCAATGATATTGATTTTTAAACCATTTAATGTAATAGATACATATTTTAAAAGAAAATACTATAAATTTTAAACAAAACTGGAAATTTTATAATATATAAATCATCAAAATATTATTAAAAATAAATTTAATCTCCAAAGTTGAAACTTTTTATCGATAGTAAATATCCATATTTTATACTCTTCGAATAATCATGAAAGATAATCTAATTATATCAAAGGAGATGTCATTAGCATGTATTTTGCCCCGCTACAATGTGCTTTCCTAGAATAGTGAGGCAAAATGTAATATATTTTGTTTGAAATGACTAAATCTCGAGAAATAGTGATCGAAAGCGGTCAAATAGCGGTTCTTTCAGATGACCTTTAATTTTAATTTTGATACATCGTATATAATTTATAAATCACTTTATAAAAAATGAGTTTTAGAAAATTCTTAGTTTTTTAAAATCGTAATTATAAAATCTTGAGATTGAAATAATTATTTTTAGGTTTATATATACATACAAAATACATAAACAGAGATAATTGATCTGATTTGAATTAATTATTACAACAAAAACTGTGATATTGCTAATCAACTCGATCGATCATTGGGACTCTTCAGCTTTAGACATTATCAACGCCGCTCTGTAGTTATTAACGCGTTACAAAAATACAATAGTAGCATGACTATAGTAGTGGCTCAATAGTGATATTGAGCACAACGGAATAGGAGGCAATTTTGAAAATTAGTTTGTACCTGTCGTAAGCCGACTTTAAGCCTTATGATATTATGTGACAACAGAGAATGCTCAATCAAATCGTATCATTTTAAACGAGTCGGCATCGTTAACTCTCCGAAGGGGAAATTGCTTTGCTGAAAGAAAAGATTTAAATGTAAACTATTTACTTTTACTACAAAACGGAGAAGGAATTGCAGCAGAAATCAACTTTGTAAATTGGTGTATTCAAAGAACAAAGACAACGAGGTTGTAATTAATTATATTATGTAATAAAGTTTAAATTATCATCACAGAATGAAAAAAATTGTTCCAATAGTAGTCTTAAAGTTAAAACAAAGGAATAAGAAATACGAATGAACAATATCGTGTAATAATTTAATAAGTACGCGTCTTACGAAGAAACAAACGGTTTATAAGTTTGTTAATCCTCTCGAAATAAACCATTATTCTAATTAAAATGTACGAGATGAGGGATAGGATAAGGCGTTTTTTGTTATTACGTAATCGTTGCTGATAAAAATTGCATTCTAATCTTGAAAATCAAAAGTGATGTTGTTCGCCTAAAAATGTTAAGATTTTGAGTGATCGTTCATGATTGACGACATGCACATTGTGTTTTGCTGCAATCAAACTCATTAAATTAACTATAACCTAACAACATTTCAGAAAATCTGGAAACAAGAATGAATGATTTCAAATTTCATTGTGTATATAATTCAATGACAGATATTGATGAAAAAAAACTATTTTGTTACTTCCTAATTTGCGACCAAATAGAACAAAACAGCTTAAGTGTTTATTCAACTTTATTATAGCACATGCATAATACGCTTTAGATTTAAATTTCAGATAAAAATTGAAATACATAATCAAATAACTTTTATTTACACTGACCTATGCGATCAAATGTTCACCTGCTTGCTGCTCCACTATAAATTTTACAAAGAAATACTTTACATGGTAAATTTTAATATTTGCAACCAGCCGCTTAATATCTGCGAACCATACATATATATAATTAATATAAAGAGAGAATAGCATCATTTTTATATCCATAAAACAAATACGAATAAATTAAACCATTTTTCACCTAAAAGTTTCTTCATTTCTCACCAAAGATGCATCCATTACTCAGGCTACCAAAAACCGAAGCATGTCACGTATTTCGAATTTATAGTCATGCTATATTCTTCCCAATACCACAAGACAGCTATATTTCGTGTCTGTTTCATCTTCAATGCATAATCATCTTTGTGACTTGTCAATAAATTGTAGTTGTCCAGATTTAGAGATCATTTATTTGCAAAACGAGAAAGAATTCAAGATATTTGTCTACGTTTGATATAAGAAGCACTACTGTAGTGACAATGTACTTGAATTCCTATCGCTCAATGGAAGTATAGTGTATATAAAATACATTTAAATTTAACGAATTATTTCGCATAAAAAGTTACAATATTTATATTTAATTAACATTTAAATTTTAAGATAATTATTACTTTACTGGAATAAGATAATATCTTATCGTAATAGTATAATTAAAATTAAGTAACTTGATTTCTTTTATAAATAAGAGGACGACGTTGAACTTTGTGAGCTCCTAACTTGCATACATGACGCCTTAGATGAACGTTGTGTTTTCTAGACATTACACTTTACATTTACAGTAAAGTCGCGTTTCATGATCCATGTGTCGGATACAATGAATTAAATTTTTGATTATGATTGATCAAATGTTTGATTATTTGCATCAACAAATCAATTTTTGATACAAAGGTTTTGAACAACTTAGTAGTCTAAAATTTACTTATAACTAATGATGAAAAGATCAATTCCTAGATACTACAATATACAAACACAACAATAAATGAATCGCAAAACTTTACAGCAAACGTTCATCTAAGACGTCACGTATTCATGCTAATGCTCAGTTTAACGTCGTTTTCTTACAATAAATATTTATTGTTCTTTATTTACAAAAAATCGTTTCTTTATTTTAATTATCTTGTTACCACAATACATTTTTTATCCCAATAAGATAATTATTATCCTTTTATTTTATTGTTGATCTTTATACAATTGTTATCCAAAATAGAACAGCAGCTTATAATAATTATTCTAAAGTTAAATAACTACGCTCATATGTTACGTTTAAATTTAAATCAGTATAATTTACTTCATGCATTAGTATATAAAAATGGAGTGTTTTGCATGTGAAGACAAAGGTATTAGTTATTACATTGTTATGTTTACTCTAGTCACTTCTTAATACCTACCTTTTTTGATTTTAACTTTCTTTATATAAATGTGTGTTGTTTAATTCTCTTTTTAATTTTTTCAAGTATATTATCTTTACAAATGTTAATCTTCGATAAATTTTAGATTTCTGAACTTACCATATTAAGAATTCAAGTCATGTAACGAATTATAAATTTATTTTTATCGTTTTTGTTTCTTCTATATTTATATCTCTTCTATACCATTTCCTTAATTCACCATTTTTAATTAACTATATATGGATTAATTTTACCACATTGAAAATTTAATGATTAAAATATTCGGTTTATCTTTCGGATAAATAAATCAGTTAACTGAATCTACGTATTTTATATTATTTACAAATTTAAAAATATTATAATGCTAAATAAAATAAAAATAATAAGAATACTAAATAATTAAATAACAGACAATAATATAACCATAAATAACACATTTTATATAATATTTTATAATTTATATCAAGCTAAATTTAAAATTAAAATTTAATATAAATGTAAATTATAATAAATTGACTAATAAATAACTAATAATATATCAGAATAAGGATTAGAGGTCATTGTGAGGAGCTGCAATGCTATCATGTTTAGTTTCAAAATATTCGATTGAGATATTACATTTTTTGACAATAATATTCTAAAGATAATGTTATATCGAAAATACAATATTACATATAATTTACATCAAAATCAAATAAAACCATGGTTCATATGTAATGCTTTTAAATGTTAATTAAAACTCCTCTTTGTTTATTTGAATAAGATATTAAAAGTAATTTAAACACACTTAAAAAATTATGTAAAGAAATCTAAATTAATACTGGTATAAAACACTATTTCTGTATTAATTTCACAAAAGAATTTTTAGAACATACAAAAGGAATAAATTTTCAAAATGTTAATACTTACGAGTTTTTCACACTTTATAAAAATTTAGATTTTGCAGATATTAAAGAAGCATCAGAAAAATTAACCTACATTATTTTTTGAAATAGATTTACATATATGTTATAACAATTTTAACTCCCATCTAACAAAAATTAAATTATCAAATAAGTATAAATATATGGATAATATTGAATTGATTTGAGCCATAAATATTTTTAAAAATCAAAATTATTTAAAATTAGAAACAAGTAAAAGTTGTTAAAATAATAGGTAATAGTAGATTAATTATAGCTGACTTATTTTTAAGCTTTATAGAATATGTTCATAACTGTTAAAAAAATAAATCTGATATATATAAGGATTTGAAATATATGCTTAGATATATTGATGATATATGTGTATTTAACTCTGATAATTTTTATTCAATAAGTAAACACATTTATCAGAATAGCCTTATTCTTAATAAAACTGATATTGATGATAAAGAATGTATATATCTAAATATGAAAATGAAATTTACATCAATTGAAAATATTACTTATTTATATCGTATAGATGTCATATTTATATTTACAAGAAACATATTCGCATGAGCATTCATGTATACCATATAATATTAAATATAACATTAAATAATGAAATTTCAATAATTGCTCTAATATGTAATGATATAGTCTTCAAAATCATTTTAACAATTTAATAGATACATATTTTAAGCTAGGTTACTATAAAAATATCATCAAACAGAAAATAGTATAATTTAAAAATCAACAAAATATTATTTAAAATAAATTTAAACTTTTAAAAGGAAATGTTTTATGGATTATAAATGATATACTTGTATTAGAATATGATACTTGATATCAAATTTTATCTGAGGATCGTCATTAGCATACATTTAGACATGCTGCTCTGTGTCTAGAAATAGGACCCGAAACCTGATAAAATAGCAGTTCCTTCTGATAACCTCTAATTCTTATTCTGATATATCGTCTGTTATTTATTAGACAATTCATAAATATTCATTTTTATTTTAAATTTGAATTCTAAATTTTTACTTGATATAAATTATAAATAATCTTATATAACAATTATTTATTATTTGTAATTATATATTTTTTTAATAATTTGAATTTTATTTAGCATTATTTTTAATTTATAAATAATATAAAATACGTATGCTCAGTTAGTCGATCTGATTTTAAGGCTGTTTTTAGGAATTTAATAGATACTATTAATCGTAACAGGACGTCTTGAAGATGAAATATTGATAAACAAAACAGTAAAAGTCAATTGGAAATAATTCCTGGTGTTATCGGTATTTTATGCAATTCAATCATAAAGCAAATGTGTAATAAGTCATGATTTTAATTGCACATCAGAATAGATTAGTAAAACGCTTTATTATAGAATGACAAGTTTGACCAAATCAATGCCAAACTACACGAAAAATATAAAATTGATGTAGTAAACTTATCATTGCCAAAATGAATTTATTAAGGCAGTAGCTACAAGAGAGAAAGCACACTTTTTCATAACATAATTGACGATTGACATAAAACGCTTGTTTTAATCAGATTCGCCTAAATTTAAGCTTATCAGTAAAGAAAGCTCAAAAGCTGGTGCAAGCAGAGAATCGTAGACAGCATCATATATAGTGTTTAGAATCTACCCCGTATTTTCTTGCCGTTAAATCTGCAAGTAAACGAAATCAGTGCATAGCAATTTGTGAATGCGTATATTACAAACATGTTTAACTACTCCATCCCGCCTAGACCTTTGTCATTGTAACCACGTTCACATAGCATTTGGCAAAGTTTTACGCACATTTGTTTCAGCCTTCGAACAAAATGCTTTGTGAATCTGCTTCGAACAAGACAATTCCAAACCATACTCAACGATTTCACTCCAAACCGAACTCAACGATTTCACATAGATAACCCAAACCATACTCAACGATTTAACATGGAACATAGGAAAAAACCTATTCAAACAGTACGTTTTCGAACCATTACGTTTTCACATGGATCATAAAACCCTTGAAACAAGAGGCTTTCGAACTATACTCAAAGATTTTTGATGGATAATAGAAAACATTTTCCAAAAATATGGTTTTCAAGCAATATTCAACGATTTTAGATGGTAAACCTCCTCCGAACAGGAAGTTTTTTAACCATAACGATTTGACATGGATGAGAGAACAACTTAAAACAGAAGTGTTACGAGCCATATTCAACTGGTTAACATGGATAATAGCAGACCTTGTCCGAACATAAGCTTTTTGAACCATACTCAAAGATTTCACAGAGATATTGGAGAACGACTTTTGAACAAGATGCTTTCGAACAATAATCAACGATTTTACATCGATCATAGAAAGCTCTTTTGCACAGGAGCTTTTTGAACCATACTTAACGATTTTAGATGAATCAAAGATAACATTTAACAGTTGGTTTTAAAATCTTCAGTTAAAAAAGTATATCGGATTCGTGTATCAAAATACCTAGAAGCAAGATGCTTACCAGTTATACGTTGGTCAATCCATGAAGACACGCATGATGTACACATGGATAATAGAAAGCCTTCTTCGTATAGATTTTGCACCATATTCAATGATTTTACATCGTTCATAGAAAAGTACTTTCTAACAGAAGCTTATCTAACTATACTCAACGACTTAATGCATTTAGTTCTTTCTTTGATGTGTATTAAGAAGTAGTGTTGCTAACATCGGATGCTATGTACAATGTCTTATGATATACGTTTATCAGCATTTAGCTATTGAAAGTTTTGTGATACGAGTCTATATTATAAGACTAGGTTTTTATAGCTTATATTATAAAAAAACTTCCTTGCAACGTCATGAATGATATAAGGACAAAAACTTGTGTCATTGTGCAATGCCGAAGTTACTTTAAACGGAAGAATAAGTAATTGCTTGATCTATAAATTGTAGTGTTCAAATATGTGGTACTTTAGTATATACAATTTAGATTCGATTATAACATTTTTTATTATATTGTGTTTAAGATTGTGATGTATACTAAGTGCTTGTCGAGCTCATGATAATGGAATTGAAGAGACAAGTCACATGATTAATAAAACAATGACATGAACGCTACCAGGAAACGATACATTTAAATAAATTTTCTTTCTAATATAAACTGGTAACAAGGCTTATAGCAGGCATCCGATCCTAATGAAGGTATCGTTTATTTTTTCTTCGTGATGTTTTAATTAATTCTATTAGATATTTTATTTAGAGCATTAAGCAGTATCTTACAAAGGATAAAAATAAGAAAATGTTTGGCCTTTCAATCAAGTTATCATAATATGAGTTTTGATATTTTATCATATCTTTAGGTTTGCTAATTTAATTGAATCGGTTTACCACATATAGATAGTTGCATTCGTCACGTAGTCTATACTCTTATAAGTAGAAATATACGATAATGTAATGTTTCGTTGATTAGTGTTCACAATAACAAATTAAGTTTATCGTATTAAAAAATACAACATCAGTGTTCAAATATTAACCACCAAGTAGTCCCTATGTAAAATTCGACTAGGCGATTTTTACAGCTATGGTTCTAATGGATGAGGATAATTAGTTGCTTCGAAGAAAGCTTTTATCACGAATTGAATGAACAGTCTTAATTTAAGTGAAATTAATCTGTGTCAAAAATGAAACATTGTAAATGTTGGTTGTATACAACGCTCAACATTACATAATTGTATTGATTGAAGTGCCAAGTCATTGAGAACCGAAATGAATAGTAAAATTCGATTTATCTTAGCATAAGTTCCTGTTTGTGGATAAAATATATATTTTTAATTCTATAGACATAGGATTTTTAATTATCTTGTCGATTTTATAAAATTTTATATAAATGTTCGCCTACAATATACTAATTTGTTAATTCACTAAATTTATTAAATCAATTTTCTTCAGCTTAGACTGACGGTGACTCCCTAAACCACCGCTACAATGAAATACATTTCTTTAAGTTCAACTCATAACTGATCTAGAAAACTGATCTCAGACTCATTATTTGATCATTTTTTTGAATTAAAAAATGATAACTTGTAATACTTGTTTATGCGCAATAGGCAAATACCTTCTTATATGCCTTTACAAGACCAAACAAGAAAATAAATCGTTATGCGAGTATAAAATTTCGTATTGTGTGCTACGAACAAATAAAAAATATTTAAAATATTTTTTAAATGTACTCAATAAACGGAACGCAGAGCACACCAATATATAATTTAAAAATGTTAATCGAAACAGTATTTATCAGTCTTTATAGCGAAAAACGTAATGTAGTGTATAAACTGTTGTTTAACTTTATGAATTTTTACTTTAATAAAATCCTTAGATAAAATTGATTTCAAAGTTGTTTCAAAAAAATTATATGCCTGATGATGGCAGTGGTCAATGAAATACTCTTGTTTAGATTTATATGGTTTTCAACAAATTGAATATTTCTGTTATTAAATCAAGGATATACGTTTATAGTTAAAATTTTATTGAATATTTTAGCAACTTATATATTTTTGTTTAAGTTTCGAGTTTGGTGATTAGTTGACTGGGATTCATGGAATCGAATGCCCTTGCAAATTCGATAAATATTGCATACAATTGCGTTTCCTTAATAGTGTGGATCTTTGATTGGTTCTCGCGAAATTCGAATTGTTCTTGTGAAAGATAATGTTTACTATGGCAAACGATGGATGTTTTGGTACGTGCATGAACAATTTATACGACAAGTCAAAATTTTAAAACGAATGCGAACAACATCACTTTTGATTTTCAAGATTAGAATGTAAATTTAAGTTATGTAAAATACATAATAATTTCGAATAGCCCTATCATTACCCTCATCCCGTAACATTTAAACTGTAATGATCGCTAATTTCGAGCTGATCAACAAATCTATTAAACGTATGGTTCCTCGTAAGACTTACATATTAAATTATTACCACAATCTTGTTCATTCGTATTTCTTATGTATTTGTTTGAATTCAAAGTCTACTCTTGAAGCAATTGCTTTGTTGGGGCTACGATAAGCTGAATGTTATAGCATTTTTCATCGAAGTACGACCTCGTGGTTTTTGTTCATTGGATACATCAATTCACGAAGTTGATTTCTACTGCTATTCCTCCTCCGTTTTGAAGTAGAAGTGTAGAGTTTATTTGAATGTTTTCTTACAACTAAGTCATTTCTTTTTCGGAGGCTTAACGATCTCAACTCGTTTAAACTGATACAATTTGATTGACCATCCTCTGTTGTCACATAGTATCATAAGGCTTAAAGACGGCTTACGACATGTACAAAATAATTTTCGAGATTGCCTCCTCTGCCGTTGTGTTTTATTGGAGGCTACAAGCGTCTTTGCCGTTTTGTGTTCAGTAGGTGTTTATGATTTCGGCATTAGCTAATTTAATTATCATTTCTAAATTGATTTCTAATTAGCAATCAAATAAATTGAACATTTATTTGTTACATGGGAATGGAAGCGATGAGTGCAATTTTTAGGCAAGTAAAAGAAAGTAATGCAGTTTGTATAAAATCATAATCAAAAAGATAATGTTGAACCGTATAAAATTAAATTAGAAATGCTAATTAAATTAGGTAATGCGAAAACATAAACCATTGCTGAGCAGAATAAGGCAAAGATGCTTGCTCTATTCCAATTCAATTAAGTGACTCTAAGTATTTTTTTCTATATATAAATATTAAAATGAATATTCCAATATTAAGAATTTCTATAACTTAGATTATAGATAAGAAATTTTTATAAATTCATTTTTTAATTGATTTATAATATACGATGTATCAGAATTAAGATTACAGGTCATATATCGATAATACGTAAATTCACTGATTTTTATATTTAATTGTTTCGTTTGGATCGCTTATTAAATTTTAACATAAAGATGACATTTAAATTTACTCGAAAATGTTTCATGATTATTCATACGTACCATATAACATTACATATAATACAGCAAATAATGAAATTTTAAGAATTGCAATAATGCAATGATATTGATTTTTAAACCATTTAATGTAATAGATACATATTTTAAAAGAAAATACTATAAATTTTAAACAAAACTTGAAATTTTATAATATATAAATCATCAAAATATTATTAAAAATAAATTTAATCTCCAAAGTGGAAACTTTTTATCGATAGTAAATATCCATATTTTATACTCTTCGAATAATCATGAAAGATAATCTAATTATATCAAAGGAGATGTCATTAGCATGTATTTTGCCCCGCTACAATGTGCTTTCCTAGAATAGTGAGGCAAAATGTAATATATTTTGTTTGAAATGACTAAATCTCGAGAAATAGTGATCGAAAGCGGTCAAATAGCGGTTCTTTCAGATGACCTTTAATTTTAATTTTGATACATCGTATATAATTTATAAATCACTTCATAAAAAATGAGTTTTAGAAAATTCTTAGTTTTTTAAAATCGTAATTATAAAATCTTGAGATTGAAATAATTATTTTTAGGTTTATATATACATACAAAATACATAAACAGAGGTAATTGATCTGATTTGTATTAATTATTACAACAAAAACTGTGATATTGCTAATCAACTCGATCGATCATTGGGACTCTTCAGCTTTAGACATTATCAACGCCGCTCTCTAGTTATTAACGCGTTGCAAAAATACAATAGTAGCATGACTATAGTAGTGGCTCAATAGTGATATTGAGCACAACGGAATAGTAGGCAATTTTGAAAATTAGTTTGTACCTGTCGTAAACCGACTTTAAGCCTTATGATATTATGTGACAACAGAGAATGCTCAATCAAATCGTATCATTTTAAACGAGTCGGCATCGTTAACTCTCCGAAGGGGAAATTGCTTTGCTGAAAGAAAAGATTTAAATGTAAACTATTTACTTTTACTACAAAACGGAGAAGGAATTGCAGCAGAAATCAACTTTGTAAATTGGTGTATTCAAAGAACAAAGACAACGAGGTTGTAATTAATTATATTATGTAATAAAGTTTAAATTATCATTACAGAATGAAAAAAATTGTTCCAATAGTAGTCTTAAAGTTCAAACAAAGGAATAAGAAATACGAATGAACAATCTCGTGTAATAATTTAATAAGTACGCGTCTTACGAAGAACCAAACGGTTTATAAGTTTGTTAATCCTCTCGAAATAAACCATTATTCTAATTAAAATGTACGAGATGAGGGATAGGATAAGGTGTTTTTTGTTATTACGTAATCGTTGCTGATAAAAATTGCATTCTAATCTTGAAAATCAAAAGTGATGTTGTTCGCCTAAAAATGTTAAGATTTTGAGTGATCGTTCATGATTGACGACATGCACATTGTGTTTTGCTGCAATCAAACTCATTAAATTAACTATAACCTAACAACATTTCAGAAAATCTGGAAACAAGAATGAATGATTTCAAATTTCATTGTGTATATAATTCAATGACAGATATTGATGAAAAAAAACTATTTTGTTACTTCCTAATTTGCGACCAAATAGAACAAAACAGCTTAAGTGTTTATTCAACTTTATTATAGCACATGCATAATACGCTTTAGATTTAAATTTCAGATAAAAATTGAAATACATAATCAAATAACTTTTATTTACACTGACCTATGCGATCAAATGTTCACCTGCTTGCTGCTCCACTATAAATTTTACAAAGAAATACTTACATTGTAAATTTTAATATTTGCAACCAGCCGCTTAATATCTGCGAACCATACATATATAATTAATATAAAGAGAGAATAGCATCATTTTAATATCCATAAAACAAATACGAATAAATTAAACCATTTTTCACCCAAAAGTTTCTTCATTTCTCACCAAAGATGCATCCATTACTCAGGCTACCAAAAACCGAAGCATGTCACGTATTTCGAATTTATAGTCATGCTATATTCTTCCCAATACCACAAGACAGCTATATTTCGTGTCTGTTTCATCTTCAATGCATAATCATCTTTGTGACTTATCAATACATTGTAGTTGTCCAGATTTAGAGATCATTTATTTGCAAAACGAGAAAGAATTCAAGATATTTGTCTACGTTTGATATAAGAAGCACTTCTGTAGTGACAATGTACTTGAATTCCTATCGCTCAATGGAAGTATAGTGTATATAAAATACATTTAAATTTAACGAATTATTTCGCATAAAAAGTTACAATATTTATATTTAATTAACATTTAAATTTTAAGATAATTATTACCTTTACTGGAATAAGATAATATCTTATCGTAATAGTATAATTAAAATTAAGTAACTTGATTTCTTTTATAAATAAGAGGACGACGTTGAACTTTGTGAGCTCCTAGCTTGCATACACGACGCCTTAGATGAATGTTGTGTTTTCTAGACATTACACTTTACATTTACAGTAAAGTCGCGTTTCATGATCCATGTGTCGGATACAATGAATTAAATTTTTGATTATGATTGATCAAATGTTTGATTATTTGCATCAACAAATCAATTTTTGATACAAAGGTTTTGAACAACTTAGTAGTCTAAAATTTACTTATAACTAATGATGAAAAGATCAATTCCTAGATACTACAATATACAAACACAACAATAAATGAATCGCAAAACTTTACAGCAAACGTTCATCTAAGACGTCACGTATTCATGCTAATGCTCAGTTTAACGTCGTTTTCTTACAATAAATATTTATTGTTCTTTATTTACAAAAAATCGTTTCTTTATTTTAATTATCTTGTTACCACAATACATTTTTTATCCCAATAAGATAATTATTATCCTTTTATTTTATTGTTGATCTTTATACAATTGTTATCCAAAATAGAACAGCAGCTTATAATAATTATTCTAAAGTTAAATAACTACGCTCATATGTTACGTTTAAATTTAAATCATTATAATTTACTTCATTCATTAGTATATAAAAATGGAGTGTTTTGCATGTGAAGACAAAGGTATTAGTTATTACATTGTTATGTTTACTCTAGTCACTTCTTAATACCTACCTTTTTTGATTTTAACTTTCTTTATATAAATGTGTGTTGTTTAATTCTCTTTTTAATTTTTTCAAGTATATTATCTTTACAAATGTTAATCTTCGATAAATTTTAGATTTCTGAACTTACCATATTAAGAATTCAAGTCATGTAACGAATTATAAATTTATTTTTATCGTTTTTGTTTCTTCTATATTTATATCTCTTCTATACCATTTCCTTAATTCACCATTTTTAATTAACTATATATGGATTAATTTTACCACATTGAAAATTTAATGATTAAAATATTCGGTTTATCTTTCGGATAAATAAATCAGTTAACTGAATCTACGTATTTTATATTATTTACAAATTTAAAAATATTATAATGCTAAATAAAATAAAAATAATAAGAATACTAAATAATTAAATAACAGACAATAATATAACCATAAATAACACATTTTATATAATATTTTATAATTTATATCAAGCTAAATTTAAAATTAAAATTTAATATAAATGTAAATTATAATAAATTGTTTAATAAATAACTAATAATATATCAGAATAAGGATTAGAGGTCATTGTGAGGAGCTGCAATGCTATCATGTTTAGTTTCAAAATATTCGATTGAGAATTAATATTCGCAATCGAATTAATTAATTAATAAATTAATTAATATTAATTAATTCTCAATTAATATTAATTGAGAATTAATATTCTAAAGATAATGTTATATCGAAAATACAATATTACATATAATTTACATCAAAATCAAATAAAACCATGGTTCATATGTAATGCTTTTAAATGTTAATTAAAACTCCTCTTTGTTTATTTGAATAAGATATTAAAAGTAATTCAAACACACTTAAAAAATTATGTAAAGGAATCTAAATTAATACTGGTATAAAACACTATTTCTGTATTAATTTCACAAAAGAATTTTTAGAACATACAAAAGGAATAAATATTCAAAATGTTAATACTTACGAGTTTTTCACACTTTATAAAAATTTAGATTTTGCAGATATTAAAGAAGCATCAGAAAAATTAACCTACATTATTTTTTGAAATAGATTTACATATATGTTATAACAATTTTAACTCCCATCTAACAAAAATTAAATTATCAAATAAGTATAAATATATGGATAATATTGAATTGATTTGAGCCATAAATATTTTTAAAAATCAAAATTATTTAAAAGTAGAAACAAGTAAAAGTTGTTAAAATAATAGGTAATAGTAGATTAATTATAGCTGACTTATTTTTAAGCTTTATAGAATATGTTCATAACTGTTAAAAAAATAAATCTGATATATATAAGGATTTGAAATATATGCTTAGATATATTGATGATATATGTGTATTTAACTCTGATAATTTTTATTCAATAAGTAAACACATTTATCAGAATAGCCTTATTCTTAATAAAACTGATATTGATGATAAAGAATGTATATATCTAAATATGAAAATGAAATTTACATCAATTGAAAATATTACTTATTTATATCGTATAGATGTCATATTTATATTTACAAGAAACATATTCGCATGAGCATTCATGTATACCATATAATATTAAATATTACATTAAATAATGAAATTTCAATAATTGCTCTAATATGTAATGATATAGTCTTCAAAATCATTTTAACAATTTAATAGATACATATTTTAAGCTAGGTTACTATAAAAATATCATCAAACAGAAAATAGTATAATATAAAAATCAACAAAATATTATTTAAAATAAATTTAAACTTTTAAAAGGAAATGTTTTATGGATTATAAATGATATACTTGTATTAGAATATGATACTTGATATCAAATTTTATCTGAGGATCGTCATTAGCATACATTTAGACATGCTGCTCTGTGTCTAGAAATAGGACCCGAAACCTGATAAAATAGCAGTTCCTTCTGATAACCTCTAATTCTTATTCTGATATATCGTCTGTTATTTATTAGACAATTCATAAATATTCATTTTTATTTTAAATTTGAATTCTAAATTTTTACTTGATATAAATTATAAATAATCTTATATAACAATTATTTATTATTTGTAATTATATATTTTTTTAATAATTTGAATTTTATTTAGCATTATTTTTAATTTATAAATAATATAAAATACGTATGCTCAGTTAGTCGATCTGATTTTAAGGCTGTTTTTAGGAATTTAATAGATACTATTAATCGTAACAGGACGTCTTGAAGATGAAATATTGATAAACAAAACAGTAAAAGTCAATTGGAAATAATTCCTGGTGTTATCGGTATTTTATGCAATTCAATCATAAAGCAAATGTGTAATAAGTCATGATTTTAATTGCACATCAGAATAGATTAGTAAAACGCTTTATTATAGAATGACAAGTTTGACCAAATCAATGCCAAACTACACGAAAAATATAAAATTGATGTAGTAAACTTATCATTGCCAAAATGAATTTATTAAGGCAGTAGCTACAAGAGAGAAAGCACACTTTTTCATAACATAATTGACGATTGACATAAAACGCTTGTTTTAATCAGATTCGCCTAAATTTAAGCTTATCAGTAAAGAAAGCTCAAAAGCTGGTGCAAGCAGAGAATCGTAGACAGCATCATATATAGTGTTTAGAATCTACCCCGTATTTTCTTGCCGTTAAATCTGCAAGTAAACGAAATCAGTGCATAGCAATTTGTGAATGCGTATATTACAAACATGTTTAACTACTCCATCCCGCCTAGACCTTTGTCATTGTAACCACGTTCACATAGCATTTGGCAAAGTTTTACGCTTATTTGTTTCAGCCTTCGAACAAAATGCTTTGTGAATCTGCTTCGAACAAGACAATTCCAAACCATACTCAACGATTTCACTCCAAACCGAACTCAACGATTTCACATAGATAACCCAAACCATACTCAACGATTTAACATGGAACATAGGAAAAAACCTATTCAAACAGTACGTTTTCGAACCATTACGTTTTCACATGGATCATAAAACCCTTGAATCAAGAGGCTTTCGAACTATACTCAAAGATTTTTAATAAATAATAGAAAACATTTTCCAAAAATATGGTTTTCAAGCAATATTCAACGATTTTAGATGGTAAACCTCCTCCGAACAGGAAGTTTTTTAACCATAACGATTTGACATGGATGAGAGAACAACTTAAAACAGAAGTGTTACGAGCCATATTCAACTGGTTAACATGGATAATAGCAGACCTTGTCCGAACATAAGCTTTTTGAACCATACTCAAAGATTTCACAGAGATATTGGAGAACGACTTTTGAACAAGATGCTTTCGAACAATAATCAACGATTTTACATCGATCATAGAAAGCTCTTTTGCACAGGAGCTTTTTGAACCATACTTAACGATTTTAGATGAATCAAAGATAACATTTAACAGTTGGTCTTAAAATCTTCAGTTAAAAAAGTATATCGGATTCGTGTATCAAAATACCTAGAAGCAAGATGCTTACCAGTTATATGTCGGTCAATCCATGAAGACACGCATGATGTACACATGGATAATAGAAAGCCTTCTTCGTATAGATTTTGCACCATATTCAATGATTTTACATCGTTCATAGAAAAGTACTTTCTAACAGAAGCTTATCTAACTATACTCAACGACTTAATGCATTTAGTTCTTTCTTTGATGTGTATTAAGAAGTAGTGTTGCTAACATCGGATGCTATGTACAATGTCTTATGATATACGTTTATCACCATTTAGCTATTGAAAGTTTTGGTGATACGAGTCTATATTATAAGACTAGGTTTTTATAGCTTATATTATAAAAAAACTTCCTTGCAACGTCATGAATGATATAAGGACAAAAACTTGTGTCATTGTGCAATGCCGAAGTTACTTTAAACGGAAGAATAAGTAATTGCTTGATCTATAAATTGTAGTGTTCAAATATGTGGTACTTTAGTATATACAATTTAGATTCGATTATAACATTTTTTATTATATTGTGTTTAAGATTGTGATGTATACTAAGTGCTTGTCGAGCTCATGATAATGGAATTGAAGAGACAAGTCACATGATTAATAAAACAATGACATGAACGCTACCAGGAAACGATACATTTAAATAAATTTTCTTTCTAATATAAACTGGTAACAAGGCTTATAGCAGGCATCCGATCCTAATGAAGGTATCGTTTATGTTTTCTTCGTGATGTTTTAATTAATTCTATTAGATATTTTATTTAGAGCATTAAGCAGTATCTTACAAAGGATAAAAATAAGAAAATGTTTGGCCTTTCAATCAAGTTATCATAATATGAGTTTTGATATTTTATCATATCTTTACGTTTACTAATTTAATTAAATCGGTTTACCACATATAGAGAGTTGCATTCGTCACGTAGTCTATACTCTTATAAGTTGAAATTTACGATAATGTAATGTTTCATTGATTAGTGTTCACAATAACAAATTAAGTTTATCGTATTAAAAAATACAACATCAGTGTTCAAATATTAACCACCAAGTAGTCCCTATGTAAAATTCGACTAGGCGATTTTTACAGCTATGGTTCTAATGGATGAGGATAATTAGTTGCTTCGAAGAAAGCTTTTATCACGAATTGAATGAACAGTCTTAATTTAAGTGAAATTAATCTGTGTCAAAAATGAAACATTGTAAATGTTGGTTGTATACAACGCTCAACATTACATAATTGTATTGATTGAAGTGCCAAGTCATTGAGAACCGAAATGAATAGTAAAATTCGATTTATCTTAGCATAAGTTCCTGTTTGTGGATAAAATATATATTTTTAATTCTATAGACATAGGATTTTTAATTATCTTGTCGATTTTATAAAATTTTATATAAATGTTCGCCTACAATATACTAATTTGTTAATTCACTAAATTTATTAAATCAATTTTCTTCAGCTTAGACTGACGGTGACTCCCTAAACCACCGCTACAATGAAATACATTTCTTTAAGTTCAACTCATAACTGATCTAGAAAACTGATCTCAGACTCATTATTTGATCATTTTTTTGAATTAAAAAATGACAACTTGTAATACTTGTTTATGCGCAATAGGGAAATACCTTCTTATATGCCTTTACAAGACCAAACAAGAAAATAAATCGTTATGCGAGTATAAAATTTCGTATTGTGTGCTACGAACAAATAAAAAATATTTAAAATATTTTTTAAATGTACTCAATAAACGGAACGCAGAGCACACC
>WNNJ02002720.1:0-24493 GCA_012934845.2 Pomphorhynchus laevis
CGGCAATAGTTCATTTACACGGTAAAACTTCTTAGCAGCTAACGACAACCACGGGTTTGTGAGTATTCCCACATCTGCCTGTCGACGCTTCTCGTAGCAACTCTCCAATAGTGCAATATTGAAGTCGGAGTAACTTCGACTATTTCAAGATCTGTGCGATTTACCTCACTAGATCTGATTCTTTTCCTGTCAGCGAAGTATCGTTCTAAGTTACTAGAGATAGGCAAGTCCACTGCAGTAATTGTCGACGTTTGGTTAGCTCATTCACCACAACTGCCCTAGCGCACGCCTCTAGACATTGGTAATTCCTCAAATCAGTGGTGAGCTGTTTATCGTTTTGATTTTGAATTAAATTGTATCTCGTTGTCATTGTCATTTTCGTTGGTTTGTTCAGTTATCTGCTATCCCATATATCTTTTAGTAATCCAATTTCCTGTAAGAAAAAGTTTTTATTCAGATCTCAGCTCTCCTCATATTCTCTGATAGTTTAATATCTTCTGTTGCGAGAAAGATAGACCTCAATGACCATCTTTTAATTTCTTGAGATTAATTCATTGTTGTGATCATAAGAAGGATTCGATCTAGTTCACTAACGAACTAGCCTTACTGCTGATACTAGCCGGTCAGCAGTTATTTACCAGCCTGAATATTTATGTGTTTAGCTGACGATATGCAAGAACCAAACCGAGCACATTACTCGAATACGGATCGGTTGAGCTTGCATCTAGCGGTCATCAGATATATAAAAGACAATTCCGAAACGAAAATTAAGTTATGTTAAAAACATTTATAGAATAATTTGTAATGTTATATACAAATATTATATTAATTTAGATAAATAAATAATTAAATGACGATCCATTTTGTGAAATCATATTATCTAATCTGCAACTTTATGTTCTGAATACTGGTATGTTAAAAATAAAAAATACATAAATATTCAATTTTTTTACTTTTACTTTGTATCAATACATCCAAAACATGTATTGATTATCGTAATAATTATCGATGATGATATTGATTGCAAAAATTAGCGAGGTTTATTAATTTCAATTATTTAATGCTAGGATTTGATTGCAATAATCAGATTAGCTAAGTGAGTCTACGTATTTTATAAATTATAAATAATCTATAATAATTGATAAATAATTATAAATAATAAATAATTATAAGATTTTATACTATAATATAAGATTTTTATAATATGATATATCTTACTATTAGATTTACTATTAGGTAAATCTAATAGTGGATAAAACAAGAATAATGGTGGATGCACAATATGTAAAAAACATTTAAACATAAGATCCACAAGACTAATCCACTATTAACTGTGGAAAGTTAATGATGAAAACTATCGAAAATACGAAAATTCGTTTTACATCGAATTTGCTAGATCTAAGTTATATATTTCGATGGTAGCTATTGTTATATTATGTTTTTTGGTTCCTATTAAATTAAATAAGCGAAATCGATACCAATTGGGTGTAATTTGTTTACTCAAAATAATACGAATATTTACTAAATTATATAAATTAAATTAATTAAATTACGAATTATCAATAGTGGAACTTTAAATTTATTAAATAAAAAATTGCTGTTTTTTTGGTTAAAATTGTCAATGATTTATTTTTAATTTTAAAAAATCGAAGGTACGAATTCGAGTTTAGAATTATTTATTTTTTTATTTTGCTCTTGTTTTTTAATTTTTGTTAATGATATGCTGGAAATAATTAATTATGTAAGATTAATTATTACATAATTATGTAATAATTTATATATTTACAATTCTTTAGTACTCGAAGCAATATTCACAATATTAAGAAGATTAGATAAAAATAGATCAAATTTTCCGAGAATGAAATACATTTAATTTTAAGATTTGTGAGACGGGAGCGATATATGTACAATTAATTTTCGACAGTAACAACTTTTCTAATACGAGACAATTCAAAAGGACCATATAGTTGTTTTTTGAGATTTTTAAGAAATTTCTATATATTAAAAATAATTAAAAATAATATTTAAATTTAATTTTTACGAATAAATACGTAAATATCAAAATTACGCTTTGTTATTTTAGCGTGAAGACGATATCGAAATGGCAGCGACTATAGGACTTGAACTACTGGATATTAACACAGAGTTAAGAAACAAAGTGGATGAATTAACAGATGATTTGAATAATTCAACAGAACTGGTTAGTGTTTTAGACAATCCCTATAGACGTTCTCGCAATATCCGGTTTTAATCATAAAATAATGACCTACTAGGTTTTAGCTTAGGCTCTCTTTCTAAAACAAAATAGAAAACTTAATTTTTGTTCCGCTCTTTAACGAAGATGAGTTACCTAAATGCGTCTAGCCTTTCGATTTATCAATTTCAAAACGTTATTCTCAACTTTTGATTATTTCTAATCCTAAATACCTGATTAATTTGATTGATTTGTCACTTTTTGACTTACAGTTTGACATGCGAACAATAATATACAAACTGTCTTATTTTAATAAACTACTTTATTTTATTCGTAACAAAGTTAAATATTAAAATTTTGAAATTTAAATTAATGTTAGACGTATATGTTAAACATATACAAGAGTTAACATTGACCACGTAAAAGAGAGTATTTTATACGTATCTTGCTTCAATAACATGGGGCTCTGAGACAGTTTAAATCATTATTAAAACGAGAAATAGTTGCGGATATAACTCATGAAAAATTCATAACAACCTTCGATTATTGATATATTTATGTATTTTTGATTATGGTCTGGAATTCTTTATATAAAAATTAAAATTTCTCAATTTAAAATTTCTTTAACAAAATGATAGTTGTGATATGTTTGCAGTTTCATCTTGAGTTGATTAGCAATGAACACTGCATAAATAGAAATAATATATTTTGTTGAAAGTCAAGTTTAAACTTTCTGTTGATTCAAAATAGTAATTTTAATATTGAAATTTTAATGACTATTTTTATTCTGCACGCTACCTTAGTCCTATATATACGCCAACAGCAGTACGCTACATTTCAGTATTATCGAACCTCATCAGCTACTGATAAGGGATATTTTTATTCTGCACTCTACCTTAATCCTATATATACGCCAACAACAGTAAGCTACATTTCAGTATTGGTAAACCTCATCAGCTACTGATTCAATACCTACGTTTCACGTTTAAGGCCGAAACGTGAAACGTAGCCATTGGATCAGTAGATGATGAGGTCCATCAATACTGAAATGTAGCTCATAGATTAAATCAACGTGCATAATGAAGTCATCAAAATTGTCATCATAATGAAGTCATCAGACGAGTTGAGTTGAGTGATCGTCAGCCAACATTAAAAGATCCGAAACCTGGAATGTAGGTATTAAACAGTTGCTGATGAGGTTTAACAATACTGAAATTAAAGCGTACTGGTGTTGGCGTATATATATGATGAAGGTAGCGTGTAGAATAAAAATAGTCATCAAAATTTCAATAGTAACAATGACTGCACAGGTATATCAACTTAAAAATTTGTGATTTTAATATTTACAATAAAAATAGAACTTTATTTAGCAGGTGCTATAATCGGATTAACATTTTTGTTGGTAATTTTTATTCTTTGAATGAAAGCACTTATTTTAAATTAGTTGTATCCTCACTCTTTTCCTTTCATAGAATTAATTAGAGGGATTCTAGAATATTCCATGATTTAAGAATATATGAATCATAAAACTGAAATGATAAAAAGGATTTAAATAGGATTTACCTTGAAATATTAAGCTATCAAATAAACTTGAGAATAAAAATCAATTTTTTAAAAATTGATTTGGGGCGTTTATTTGAATATTTAAAAATAAAATAAAACATTGTTTTATTTACGCATTGCTTAGACTTAATCAACTAAAGATCTTTCAAATTATTCATCTGCAATTGAATTTTTAAAATTCTTGTCAGTAATTTTAATATTTTTAAAATGACAATGTTTGTGTGCCTACAAACATTTATTAGCCGTTTATCCCGTGTTTGCAGGTGTCTTATAAATTTTCTTACACGAGTGGTAAACAAGTTGTAAATTAAAATATTAAAAGGAAGACTGTTTCCTAACATCCCGTTCTACAATTTCACCTGGTGGTATCACACATCCATGTTATTGGCTTAACAACCCGCAACAGTCACTCGATGTATGTCTAATCGACTATTTATCTAATCGACCACTATGAGTAGCATAGTGGTCGATATTTAAAATTGTTAATTTTAAATACAAAATTAACAATTTATAGAGAGAGGCAAATGCGTGCCAACGGCGCGCTCAAGCCCACTAAGAATAATAAAAAAATTATCAAACTGATAAAAAAATTAATAATAATTTTGCAGACGAATTCAGTGTGTTAGTCCGTCCGTTTGTTCATTTTGTTCGTTCAAGTTGATCGTTCAGACCGTTCGTTCAGCCCGTTCGTCGAGCTCTTTCCTTCAGCCCTTTCGTTCAACCCGTTATTTCAGCCCTTTCGTTCAGCCCGTTCGTTTAGCCCTTTCCTTTAGCCCGTTCGTTCAGTCATTCCGTTCAGTCCGTTCGTTCAGTCTGTTCGTAAGTTCAGTCTGTTCAGTCAGTTTGATAAACTTTTATTGTTTATACTTTCCTCCTTTTTTCTCAGCTAGGGTTTGGGACCTGCCATGGCGGAGTTTTATAACGTTTGTTCAGACGTTAGTGCGCTTACAAGCCCTAAGAATAATAAAAGATTATCAAACTGATAATAATTAATAATAATTTTGCAGACGAATTCAGTGTGCTAGTCCGTCCGTTTTTTTTGTTCGTTCAAGTCGATCGTTCAGTCCGTTCGTTCAGCCCTTTTGTTCAGCCCGTTCTTTCAGCCCTTTCGTTCAGCCCGTTCGTTTTGTTCAATTGATAAACTTTTATTGTTTATACTCCCCCTCCTTTTTTCTCAGCACTGACTTAGGACCTGCCATGACGGAGTTTCATAACATTGGTTCAGACGTAGATCCTTTTAAAAAGTTTAAGACCAAACCCGAAATGGCCCAAATGCACCAGAGCAACTTAGTGCTACTCATTTACGTTAAATAATGCACAAAAATGACAAGGAATTAATGAAATGCAAAAAACGCCATACAAACATCGCTGCGCTTCGACATTAGCTCGTGAAAGCTGGGTCAGCTTTGTTAAACAGGATGTCGAAGTTGATATCGTCTTTATTGATTTGTCAAAAGCTTTTGATCGGTTGTTTATCCAATATTAATGTGAAAGCTTAGGGAAATGCGGATTCTCTAAACGTATTTGTAGATGGATACGTGAAATCTAGAATGGACGTTATTTGGCTGTACGAGATGTTGACTCTCTTGTAGGATTGTACAATCTCACTCAGGCGTCCCTCAAGGTTGTATTCTTAGTCTCACTTTATTGAATATCGATATTAATGAAATCGCTTCAAATGTTACAGTGAATACTATACGCTGGTGATCTGAAATTGTGGTCTCATAAATTTAACTAGTGATTGTTTCTTCTCTCTCCTACTACAATCAGATTTAGATAAGGTCAGCAACTGGTGTTCATCCCACGGCATAGTCACTTATGTGATACCCTTGTCTTCCTATAAATTTGATGGAATATAGAAATTTAACTTATCATAATGTGCTGATTTCAATATGTTGATTTAAATTCGTAATCTACTTGTTATCTTTTTATTAACACAGAGTGCGATATCGCATTAATAAATTTATTAATTTTAATAAATATTAAAATTAATAAATTTATGTATTCTTAAATAAATTTACATATTAATAAATTTATGTATTCTTTAATAAATAACACAATGTGTTAATAAATTTATGTGTTTATAAAAATGTTTTATTTTGGCTACTCTCGATGTTGATAAATTCATCTTAATAATTGGATAATTATGAAATTATAAAATTAGAGAAATAATGTAAAAGCAAATTAAATGATTGTAAAAGCAAATTATTACCTTTTTGAATAATTATAAATAAGTGTAATAATAATTATATTATAAAATTATATTATAATTTTATAATTCAAATTGATTTAAATTTATTTTATCTGCATTGCATTCGTTTTAATTATAAAATTGCCTTTATAAATTAATTATAAATTAATTTATTATAATTAATTTATTATTAATTAATTTATTAAATTAATTAATTTATTCCTGCAATCCTTATCTTATCTGATTAGACATTATTGAATGTCCGATCAGATAACAACTAAAACTTTGGAATTTTATCAGAATTGATCAAACAAAATATTAAAAAAATAACTTTTTTGAACACCTGTTATGTGAACACTACACTTTTGTCTTCATAAAATTATCACATGGTTTTTAAAGAATTACCAGAGGCTTATTTCTATATGCAGTCCAATCTTCTGTACTTCTGGATTATTACCACTTAATTACTAATTAATTGTTTTCCATTGCAATAAAAACCGAAAAAGTGAAACTCCGTTACAAGTCATTTTTGAAATCGTGAATAAGAAATTATATTTGATGCCCTCTTTTTAAGCTACTAATCGATTATAAAAATGCTTTTAACTGCTTCTAAGGCAACTTTTAACTGTTCCAAATTGATAAAATTGAAATTGCATGTGACTGTTTGAAACGTGCTATACTTAAGATTAGTATAACGACTTCGTTATATAGCCACATTAATGGTGTGTTAGGATGAAAAATATTTATCAAGGATATCTCACTGAAAATAAGCAATATATATTATCCAAAGTTGTGATCCACGATATGCGCTTATACACTTGTACACGGTTGTAACTCTTACACCGATATCATCAACAGCTGCTTCTTCAGTAAATAGGTAAAACGAAGCATTGATTTTGGTAGAAAATAAACTTAATGGTTTTATTTTTGCTTGAATTTTTAGCAAATAATGCGATGTTTTGTTTTCTAGGTGAGTCAGCTCAAGCACGAGCTTGAAAATAAGCAAAAGTTTATCGAATCTGTATATACTGATCAAACTGACGACGATGATGATAACTTTAAATTGTGAGTTTTGTTTAACTTAATTCTACAATGCAAAATATAACAAATAAATGCAAAATAGTCAATTTTGTTGATTGATATTGAATTTCGTTGAGGATATCGATTGATATTTCTTTGTTAATTTACTTAATTTAAGCATGTAAATCATAACTTTGTATTAATCAGATAACGGAGTCCACGTAGTTTATATTATACGTAAATCATAGATAAATATAAATAATAAATAATTATATAAGATTTTATATTATTTATAAATTAAAATAAAGATAAATAATTATAAACAATACAAATTTATGAGATATTATACAATTTATATCTAAATAAAGTTAGAATATAATATATTTATAATTTAAAATAAAAATAAATTTTTATGAATTGACTAAAATAAAAATAAGGGCTAGAGGTCATCAAAAGTCAATCATCAGGAGAAATTGCTATGATATCAGGTTTCGGCCCCTGATAAACCTGATCACTTAGAATGTTTTCTGACAACCTCTTATCCTTATTCTGATACGTCGTCTATTATTTATTAGTTAAATCATAGAAATTGATTTTAATTTTTAATTTCAATTATAACTTTTATCGTTATTTAAATATAAATTGCATAAAAATTATATAAATATTATAAAAATTATATTATATAAAATCTTATATAATAATTATTTATTATTTATTTCAAAGCACTTTTAGTAACTTGACATTTAATAATTATAGACTATAACGTAGACTCAGTTAGCTGATTTAATTATTGGAAATTGCATTAAATAATGAAATTTTATGAATTGCCGTTAGATTTAATGATATTGACTTTAAAATCATTTAAATAATTTAATAGATGCATTTTTTAAACTAGGTTACTATAAAAATAAAATCAAACAGAAAATAGTAAAATATATATAAATCAACACAATAATATTAAAAATAAATTTAAAATTATTAGTGGAAACTTTTTATGGATAATAAATAATCAGATGAGATAACTGAGTATAAAATCAGACACAAAAACAAAACTTTTCGTTCCTGTTATTGACAATGATAAAATAGTATTGTTTTGATCCTGCTCCTAAATTCTAAAATTAAAAAGATGGATCAAGATCACTCTTTTTCATTTTAAATATATTATTTATAACGGCATTTTAATTTGGGGTTTTATAAATAAACATTAAATTTTAATTAGAATTTAATGTTGATCACTTTTGGATAGAGTGTTTTGGTTGAAACTGGATTATTCTTTACTTCTGAGTAAAATCAAAAGTTGTTTAAAATCGATAACTCTAGATTGATAATTAACCGATATTTATGTGATTAATATAAATTGTTCGAACAAACGTTTTCAGTTCTTTGTTAAAATTTGTAAATTTAATAAATATCAATTCCGTACCTTGAATTTCATACCTTGAATTTTTATTTGCTAAATTGATCAACTTTGATAATAAACTCGTATATTCATCTATTTTGACAGATATTTTTTATCGGGCATAAGTACAACGAAATGTTGAGTAATTTTCAGGCAGAAAGTTATGATTAAATTATAATAAAATGATATAATTAAAATATCTTACCAAATAATTATTCGCTAAAGCAATTTTGGATTCATAAAATTCTGGATTCATAAATGTTCATATCGCTAAGACAATTTTAGGACTATTCAATTTTAATTTTATAATTATTTATAATATTTTTTTAATTTTTTAATAACTATTATTTTGTAATAAACCTGTAATTGTTTAAACACATCAGGTTTATTAAGAAAATATATTTTTATTAACAAATCTGTATTGTAGTGTGCATTATTATAACACCTTAGTAAATGAGTATGTACTTGATCTGTTTAGATACTAATTTTTATATTAATAAAATTAGAATTAATATATTATTTGAATTAATTAATTGTTAAGCGACCTCAAGCAAAAGGATTTAAATTCCAAAAAAGATATTGAGCACTGGAAAAGGAAAATCACCTACCTTCACAAAGAAAACGATGAGTTAAAAATGCAGGTAGCAATTTTATGGGCAATCTTAGCTCATCTTAAAAATTGAACAGCATGACAATGATGTTTACCACTGATTTAAATTTTTGTTCGAACTGCAGCAAATTGTTCAAGCTAGAATAAAATAAAACTCGGTAACTCTGTATATTCAGGAGTTGTGTTGTATGGTGTAATTTTGTAACGGTAAATCGTATTGAACGCGACTCGGTAAAAACTAAACATTCACTGTCGTTTTAATTCATTATCGAATCATAGTTTGATATCTATGAGGTTGAGGTTAGAAGGCAGAGTGGACATCTTCTACATGAAATGTGCTCGAGACGAAATGACGTGAAGCAAATCGAAATGTAAAGTTTCTTATCGAAATTATCACTCAGTAGTATTGACCGGTTAGCATGTCCATAACCTAAATTTGATTATGGTGATTTGATATTCAACAATCAACTATTTTGAATGTTTATTGCAGCACTTTTTTAATTCAATTTTTCCAATTTGTTTGCAAATCTGTTTTTCCTTGTTTGTTTGACCCAAGCTGAAAGGCAAAGTGATCTTAATAAATCTCAACATTATTATTAAAATTGTTCTTCATCGGTTATAGCGATACTATCATCGTTAGAACCTTGCTCTAAATACATCTGCTCAACATTTAATCTTGAACACACTGCGTCATTCACTACTAACCTGAACATGTTCTTTCGAAAGACGACGTCATTGGATTCTGAATTTTATCTTACTCCGGCATTCTTACGGACTAAATGGAGAGAACCCTGCGCAAGGAAAATACCGCTGATCTGGAGAGCATCTGTCCATGGATATCACGATAAATTCTGCGCTATTAGAATTCCAGTACATGCACGGTGCTCTTTGTGCATTTGTGTTCTTTGCAAAAATGAATGCGCATCTAACCTGCATATCTTCACTTGCTTAATTTTGAAAAATCTGTCACTATCCGATATTGAGAGTAAGAGAAGATTTTGAAATACAACTTATAAAATTGATAAACTTTTGGTGTATTTATGTTGTTTACCCAGTACCGAAAGGTAAAGAGGTATAATAAATTTTCTCTCATTATTAATAAAATTCTTAACTTCTGGGTGAAATCAAAAGTTATTTTATTTAAAATCGATAACTCTAGATTGATAATTAACCGATATTTATGTGATTAATATAAATTGTTCGAACAAACGTTTTCAGTTCTTTGTTAAAATTTGTAAATTTAATAAATATCAATTTCATACCTTGAATTTCATAACATCATTTTTTTGTCTACGACGAAATCGTGTAAATTTAGATTTCGCGGATTAAGTTTGAGTGAAAACAACGAAAAGAATTGATTAAAAACTAATGTATATACCCAAACTTTAAAACTTTGTACATTTTTATTTCTGTAAAAATAAATTTTTATCTTAAAAAAATTTATTAATAATTTAATACAATTATTATTACCATCGTACTATAATCATTATTGTACACTACTCGAGCAGTCATCCCGGGATATAAGGGCTCTGTCTAGCGGACGAAATATCAACGAGTCCGCCGCAACAGTTCGAAGAAGCGCAACGAGGAGCCTTACGGATCGGAAGTCTTCCAACATAAAATAATTTGAATTATTAGGACCAAAGGAAAACCATCGAATATCACTCCGTGTTGTACATGCAACGGCCATGCAGCAAAGTGTAAGGGTTGTAGATGTGCTAAGGCAAATCGTGCATGCACAAACTGCAGGGCTTCAAATTGCAGCAACAAGCAACTGATTACTTTGTCACATGCCATAGATAGCAGGCAGGAATCGTCAGAGGGAGTAGTGTGGACAGACTTCAATCGCCTTGAGTTAGTAGAGTCACACGGCTTCGAAGCAGCGATTGATAAAGTGTACCACGAGGTCATCACATGGATTCAGAATCTGATGGAGCTGCCCAAGTGCAATGCCAGTCACGAATTCATTACCGAATTGTCTTCGCTCTATCGAGGAGCTGTCAATGATATTGAGAACATTGGGCACTACTTGAAAATGTCAACAGTATTATGCCAGTTGATCCTTCAAAAGCGCAAAACAAGTAAAATCGGCATCAACCTAAGGAATATTGAACTATTGCGGAAGAAGAGAGAGTTGTAATCGCTATTGCAGGAGGCTAATTTTCTACAAATGCAGAGAAGCAATAATCCGAGATCAGACAAAGCTATGCAAATGGTTGGATTCGACGATTCATAAAATTAATGTCCAGCGGGAACACAGGCGCGATGACCCGATTGATTACAGCCTCAGTTTACTCGGGCAGGGTCTTGATGTTGGATGATCGGGTCAGAGAACAAACGGTTCGCCAAATATTAGGTTGACTTGCATCCAACTGCATCATATATTCACGAGGAATTCTGCCTCACCGACCACCTTCCGAGCGCAACTCTTAATCATCCAATAAGCTTTCAAGATATTAACAACGAAGATATAATTAATGCAGCTCGTCGCGCTCAGGGTTCTGCAGGTCTATCAGGCGCTGACGCAAATTTGTGGCGTCAAATTTTGTGTTCTTTTGGACAATCCTTAATCAAACTAGCTTCCCGCATGGCTGACTTTGCCATTCTATTAAGCTCGACAAGCTTAGACTCGAAGAAACTAGAAGCATTCACATTATGTAGGTTGGTGCCGCTCGACAAGAACCCAGGAATATGACCAATCGGTATTTGTGAAGTCTCCCGTCGCATTATCGGTAAAGTTCTCACTGGGAGAATAGGCGAAGACATGAAGATCGTCTCTAAGTCCGAGCAGCTATGTGCAGGGCAACGTTGTGGAGTTGAAGCGGCGATTCACTCAATCCGACACCACTACTCGAGTGATCCAAAAATGTGTGTGTTGCAACTCGATGCGCAAAACGCATTCAACAGCATAAATCGACGACTGGCTTTGGCAAATATTCGATTTGTATGCCCATCACTTGTCACATCATTAACCAATATCTATGGACACCACGTCGCTCTCAGTAGATAACGATGTAATATGGTCAAATGAAAGGTTTACCCAAGGAGACCCGTTTGCGACGCTGACATTCGCTGCTGCATCCCTACCCTCATCAACCAATTACAGACCATAGCACCAAGCGTAGTCCACAAATGGTACGCTGATGATGGAAACTGTGTTGATACCCACCAAGAGTTAAGAAAAGTATGGGACGCCATCCGTTTAATTGGTCCTAGATTTGGGTTTAAAGTTAATGAACTAAAGTGTCAACTACTGTCGCCGAGATCATTGATTGAGGAGGTAAAAATAAGTTTCAAAGATGAAAAACTCAAGTTAGTTACCGAAGGAACCAAAATTTTAGGGTCGACTATCGGAAGCGATTCTTATATAAACGAATTTGTACGCATGAAAGTGGATAGTTGGCTAGCAACATTGAATAAGTTAGCATTGGTTGTACGGGAAGATCTACATGTCACCTACATTTCACTTGTTCAGGCTATTCAATTCCAATTGACACACGCCCAAAGAACATGTCAGGCACCGTCAGCACTTTATGGCCGTATGTCCGACTACATCTTCGAGATTCTTATACCAGAAATAACAGGGAGTCAAGTGGATACGCTTAGACGAGATATAGTTTCACTTCCTCTCAACCAGGGTGGCCTCGGCATAATCGACCCCACTTCCAACACACAGGAGTTTTATAGTTGCTCTCTACGTATGTCTGATCCCCTAATGAAAGGTATTTTTGGAATCCAGTTACGAATAGCACAAAAGACTGTGCTGCCTCAATTCGAAAGGAAAATATGTTACTGGTCGAAAGTAGAACAAAAAGTGTCCAAGATCGATACGAAGTAGCCGGTATTCACTTACAGTTGGTCACTTGCATGGGCGCTTCTACGTGGTTATCGAGCAAACCGTTGGACTGCCTAAGAGCCGGCTGATGCCCCTCTGAAGTGTTTGTGTGGTAATCTATTTAACATGTGTCCCTCGCTATCCTGCAAATCTGGCGGATTATTCATTATTCGACACAACATAATGCGTGACATTGTAGCTGACGAACTCTCGCAGATTTGCTGCTTGACTCAGATCTAGTCATTATTGCAACCTGTACCAAACACCATAAGGTTCGAAAATAATTCCACAACACGAGACCCTCAAGCACGTGTTGATGTAGCATGTCAAGGATTGTACGGGGATAAAACGGAGCGGTCCATGTTGGACATTTGTGTTTTTAGTCACCTAGCTCCGTCCTACACATCAAATAGCGTTTCGAGCGCGTTTGCCTATCACGAAAACCGAAAGCGATCAAAATACGCTGAGCGCATTGCAAGACACGAGAGATCATCATTTTACCCTTTTGTCGTATCCGCAAATGGAGGTATTGGCATTACCGCAAATTCCATTTTGAGCCGAATTGCAATGCTAAAAGCTCTGCGACACAATATGCAATACGAAGATTGCATCAGGGCACTGCGTAGCAGAATCGGCTTCGATCTTGCAAAGGCAGCTTCAATGACAATTCGGGCGTCAAGATCACCCGAAGGAAGCATGGGATTGCCACCAGCGGAGGAGGATTGAATTAAACTCCTTGGCATTAAATGAATTTATTCTTTCACTAATGATATTAATTTGATGGCCCATTTGCGGGAACCTTATGAAATGTAAATATTTCGAATAAATTAAAAAAATAATAATTTATTATTAATAATAATAATTATTCACAATAATGAATAAGTGAAAGGCAAAATGGTCTTAATAAATCTCAACATTATTCATAATAATAAATATAATTTATGGTTTTTTATGGTTTCATGCCGTTTTTGAAAAAATGATTGCACCTTTTTCTCTTAATGGGATTCTACTTTTTAAACATGAATTCAACCAGGTAGCTATCAAACATCTTTCCCCATATTGTGACTAACTTTTTTGGCGTGAAGCCATAAGTATGAACCATAGGATCTTCTGGGGAAACAAAATTATAAGAGTGATTAACACTTTTATGTTCAAAGTCACCACTATCTTCTATTCGGGCATACGACCTTCACTTATCACTTAAGGTTTTTAGAAAGGTTTTTATAATAGGTATTAAAGTGGAAGCACTCCTATCTGGCACCGGAACAAGAATACATTATCTTGTTCCTCTTTCTATGAGACCAAAAATCCATTGAGCATCTACATGGCGGCCTACATTATACTTCTAAAAAATAAACAATCGTCTACCTCCAAGTCTTGTGTTAGAATCATAAAGGGCCTACATTAAGGGCCTCTACACATTAAACACTATTTTGAAACAGTATTTTTATTAAGTTTTATAAAACAATAAATGGAATTTTGCATATCATCCTTGACCCACAAACAGAAAAACTGCAAGATATCGTCAAAGAATTTTTTAAAATTCTGTAAAAAAGACTCATGCCCCACAGACAATTATTTTCTATGAGATAAAGTTTTCTATACCCATAGATATCCATATATGGCAGCCTTCTTTATGATCAGATTCATACTGATCCACAACTACGCACTCTTGAATTCTTTATCAGCCCCAAAGACACCGTATTTTGTAATACTTCCAGTTTAGTACCTTCAAACATAGATTTGAACATTGTATTGTAAAAATCCATCTCTAAGATATCATCAGCAGATTTTATTGATCCCTCATCCTCCTCAAAATCAATTATTGTTGTTCTTGATATTCTCATCTAAGGGGAGGTATTATAATTTTTCAAAAACGGCATGAAATATCAAAAACGGCATGAAATATCAAAAACGGCATGAAATATCAAAAACGGCATGAAATATCAAAAACGGCATGAAATTTCAAAAATGGCATGAAATTTCAAAAATGGCATGAAACCATAAAGAACCAAATTTATTTCTAAAATATTAATTTACATTAATTTAATATTAATTAAAACATTAATTTAAAAAGTATGCAGTTGTTTGTTACTTAATATAATGAGTTTACTTATTATAGTATAAAAAATTAATTCACGAAAAGGTAATTAGATTTTCAATGAAATGTAAGCAATTTAATTCTATTGCTATTGGCAAATATTTAGTTCTAAACAAATTCAATTTAGATTTTATCAAGTACCAAACATAGTGAATAAATGAAATTACTTAAATACAATCTTTTTATTTTTTAGTTCGAGATATTGCAACAGCAGACCGAATCTTGTGAAAATAAGGAAAAGCATCTTTTGAAACAATATAGCAATAAGCTTGGTAAATAATTCAAATATTGATAATTATGAATAATACAATGTTCAAAAGAATCACAAGTCAATTAAAAATTGACCAATAGTTTTTTTCCGCTATCGCCTCCACAACGCAAGCAGCGTTCCCTTGCTGAATAGCTACGCTCAGTCGCTGTATCAGATAGCTACTTGCTTTTGCGCAGCCTGTTGTTCTTTTCAGCATGCCGGTCAGGCATGCGATGAAGGCTTTTGTTGATTGGCCGTATGCACCTAATGTTTCGACCGCAACCGGCTATAATTCGTATAGTCGCTGATCGATGCATGCATACTTTGTGATTTTCCGTGTTTCGGCGAGCCTGGCCACCTCTCCGGCACAGGCAGCATGCATAGCGTAGCTAGTGGCCATATTATTTGGACATGTGAAGTCTCACACCAGGTGGAGGCCGCCTGTCTATGGCACTAACGAACAACCATCGGGACGCTTGCCTTCGTCACGCGCAAGGCCACTCCTCTCTAGGCGGCATGGTATTTCAACGCTACAGAGCGCTTGTTGCAGTTGCTTGTTTATCTTTGCATGTCGAGAATGTCGCGCTTTGCTCTGTTTACAGTCAAATATTTCATAATATTTGAGGTAAATATTATAAAATAGATATTTCATACTCATGACTATAGTGAATTTACAATTGTGAAATACTACGTTTTGTATATTTCACAGTTTATGTAGTTAAATGTTACTTAAATGTGGTTTTTTTTTGTGTGAAAACCATATTAAGTGTATTTAAATTCACATTGGTGTTTTAATATTGTTTGAGGTAAGTGAAGATCACATATCACTAAAACAATTTTAAGACTATTCAATTTAAATATTTTTGTGTACATTTATTTTAATCTTACAAACCTTTTGAAATTGCGTTATTTGTTCTGAGTATAGCTGCGGCAAATTCAAAACTTGAATCCCTTAATAGACAGCTGAGAAAGAAATCGGATGAATGTGATGAACATAAACTCAGAATTCAAGAATTGATACACCAGGTTAGTAATTAATTCAACTGAACAAAATATATTTCAAAAATATTGTATTTACATAATAATTATGTTAACTGCAATTTATTTGTATATTTGTCCCAATTCCTAGCATTACATTATTACTGATATATTAATGTTAAAATTGATATTAATATTACTGACAATATTACACTATTAATAAGGGAGTAATAGTATTAATAATAATATTAATTAATAATATTACTGATAATGTTATTAATAATATAATCGGTTATATTAGTAATATTACCGATTATATTATTAGTAATATTACTTTTAGATCTAGTGCTATTTGAAAATTTTCGTTCAAATGACAAATCTTAAATAATGCAATTTTAGATAATGGTCACAATTTTAAAATTAAAATCAAATTTAAATTAAAAAATTACAGTCAATTTTTAAATTGATAAAATTTGATTTTAACTGAATTAAAAATTGTTTGCTGGTAAAATCGACAATCAAATTTTGAATTGCGACTTTAGTACTTCAAAGGGTGCTGATATTGAACAACTTTAATTTGCGATTTTATATATTAAATTGCTTTACGTTAACATTAATATAAATATTTTATTTAAGAGATATTTAGGCTATAAACGAATTGTAAGAAATATCATTATATAGTTCAATAGCATCTATCAAAATATAAAAAACAGTATTATACATGTTGTAATAATTCCATTATTGTCTTTCTTATTTCTTATAAGTCAATCAAATGCTCCAAAAGCTTGGTGATTTTTTTTTATCAAATTATAATTTATGCTTAAAATTCATTTTAAATAATATTCTTTTATTTTAAACAAATCGAAGTTGTAAGTTGAAATTCAACTGGAAATTCCACAATTTTAGTGTTTAGACTTTTTCATATATAATTGTTTCAATTTTTAAAAGATAGTTTAAAAAATAAAGTAAATTATCCAAAACATGAATTAAAGTCAAATATTTCCAACAATATTAGCCATGTCATCACAAATAAAGTTTAATATTAAAAATAATTCCTCAAATCTATGAGGAAATAAAATTGTAATCAAATTTGCAAGGCTTCATTTTACAGTAAGCATTTTTATATTCGCACCGCTCTTAACATAACATACTAAGTCATCATTTTGAAAATGATGCGGTTATGTACGTTTAGAAATTTTGCGCAAACAATTTGTTTTTGTTAGTTCACAGTAAAATCAATTTGCAACAATTTGATAGAATAAGAATTTAATTGATTAACTCGTAGTATTTACGATGTTTTGTTGATTTATACAGACAGGTAGTTTACAAAATACGGTAAAACGACTTACAGATGAAAACGATGAACTGAGTGAGAGAGTACAACTAGCAAAGGAATTACAAAACGAACTTGAACAACAAGTATGTATACAAAAATGGCACAATTGTGTGTGAAACATGCTTTTTATACTTCTACAATATGTTTACTTATTTTTTAATATTTTATTTTTTTAAGTTTTTATTTTATATAATATTGTAGAAGATACTATATATTGTAATAGATACGATACTATAGAAGATATTATTTCTACATCAAATTTAAAATTTATTGTATAAATTTTAATTATTTTAGTTATTTATTTAATTTTATTTATTATTTAATATTAAGTGTGACTTTTCGTAATTCACATTGGCATAAAATGTAAAATACATTTAGTACGCATTATTAATAATATTTATAATTGTGAGAAAAAGTTTATTTTATCAACCCATGTGCCACGAATAAAGGAGAAATATATTACAGTCTATACAATTATGAATTAACGGGGGAAAGCTTTACACGCTAAAAATTTGAATTCGATATTACTAGAAATCTAAATTAAATGAACTTCAAATGTATGTAAGTTAACATCAAAGGAAAATGATCACATTTTCATTTGAAAAGTACCTTTATTAAAGAGCATCACCAAGATTATACAATGATAGCACCACGAAGAATAGTATTTAAAAGGTATGTATCAATAATCATTGATCATGTCAAAATAACATGTTTTATGTTCAGGCGATATATTTTATCAAATCCTTCAATTAATCAAATCCTTAAATTACTAATAATGTACGAGTCGTTTTAACATTCAGAGGAATTATAGAATAAAAAATTATTGTTCACAAATTTCCGACTATTGCAATAGCCCTTTTCAAGGTACTGTTTTTAACGCTTGAAAAATGTTTGAAGAAATTTAAAAAAAATTAGAATAGTCGAAAATTTGTGAACAATAATTTCTTATTCTATTATTCCTCTCGATGTTAAAACGCCCTATTTTAAAAACGCCCTTTAATATCGATTTTTCTTCTCGATGTTAAAACGCCCTCCAAATTTAATTCTTAACGATTCTGTGAGGATTCTGAAAAAAATCGACTAGTCACATCCAAGATCAACATTAAATTGCCTTTACGTATGCGTAGGGATGAAATTAAACCTAAACAGTTCAAATGTTATTTCAAGTTAATGTTAATGAAAAACGAAATTTGGAAATAGTTAAAATGTTTAGTTGAATTATTTGAATAATCTGATATATAATTTGAAATATGGTTATTATACAGGGTATTTCATTATTATAGACCCCTTTTTGCATTATTATAGACCCCTATTTGCATTATTATAGACCCCTATTTGCATTATTATAGACCTCTCATTCAGGTTGCTTTGGTTTATATTTAAATAAAAATTTCACCCAAGAATGAATACTCAAAATTCAGAAACCAGCAGAGAGCATGAAGAAGAAACACGTAAAAAGAGACAAGTGATTACCAGAAACATTATAGAATGTTTTCTCAATCAGCAGGGAATTGATTGAGAAAACATTAAGGACATGTCTTCTATATTAAACCTATCAAAAAGTACAGTAAAAAGGTTATATAAGAAATATCTCAATAAGGATTTTGTTGATTTAACAAATTTTAAAACTGCTGGAGAAAAAAACAGTGAACTTGAAAAATTTGTCGTTTGAGAAAAGCATTTTATCTACAGAGATAGCTTCTAACCCATGCGCAAGTTTAAAAACACTGGCATCTACTCTTTCTTCATACAATGCTTTAGGTTCCTATTCCATTTCAACCGTCTCAAGAATCATAAAGAAAATGAATTACACAAGGAAGACACTGACCTTGGTTCCGATAAATAGAAACAGTAACATCAACAAAACAACAAGGGCCCAATATGGAACAACTATCAATACGATTGCCGATGACAGATTGATTTTTCTTGACGAATCTGGGTTTAATCTACATTTGCATCAGAAAATGGGGTATTCGCCAAAAAATACGAAGTGTTTTATTAATGTCCCAAATTCGAAAGGTGTAAATGTTTCACTGCTGTGTGCTATAACAACTTCTGGTGTTTTCGCATATAAAACCAAAATCGGAAGTTTTAAATCTATTGATATTATAGAATTCATTTCTTCAAAGTTTCCACCGTTAGAAAGCAACAACAGGAAATATGTAATAATGGACAACGCATCCATACACAAGACAGCCGAGGTTTGCGAAGCGTTTAACAGGAAAAACTACATACTTATGTTCTTACCTCCGTACTCTCCTCAGCTCAATCCTATTGAGGAATTCTTTGCATGTCTAAAAGCAAGAGTCAAACAACGACCCGCATCTACCAATCCTCAAATGCTTATTGGTGTAATTAATGACAGTTACAAATGATAACTTCATAATGACTGGATACTTTGAACATATGAGAAGATGGGTTTTACAAGCAATTGTACATGCTGATTTTATTTAAATTAAATACCTTTTTATATTTTTAGTTTTAAAATTATATTATGGTTATTCGTAAAAAATAACATGAACCAAAGCAACCTGAAGGAGGAGTCTATAATAATGCAAATAGGGGTCTATAATAATGCAAATAGGGGTCTATAATAATGCAAAAAGGGGTCTATAATAATGCAAATAGGGGTCTATAATAATGCAAATAGGGGTCTATAATAATGCAAATAGGGGTCTATAATAATGCAAAAAGGGGTCTATAATAATGCAAATAGGGGTCTATAATAATGCAAAAAGGGTTCTATAATGATGCAAAAAGGGGTCTATAATAATGAAATACTATGTAAAAATAAAAGGAAATAAAAAATTTTAAAAAATATAAAAATGTGTGATTTAAAAACAGTAAAATCAATAGCTCTAAAATGCAAAACTTAATAAATTGATCAGTATTTTAAATTAATAATTTATTTTTATTTAAAAATTTGTATTGCAACCAATATTGATGATAAAGAAGGTATACATCTAAACAATATAAATATATGAAATATATGTTTCGATACATTAATGATGTATGTGTATTTAATTCTAGCAATTTTTATTCAATTAGTGAACAAATTTATCCAGAAAGCCTTATTCTTAACAAAACCAATATTAATGATAAAGAAGGTGTATATCTAGATATGAACATTAAATTAACATTAACTAAAACTACTATTAATTTATATCGTAAAGATGACATATTTAAATTTACAAGAAACATATTTTTGCATGAGCATTCATGCATACCATATAATATAAAATATAATACATTAAATAGTGAAATTTTAAGAATTGCAACAATATGTAATGATATTGGCTTTCTTCAAAATCATTTAAAGATAAAGATAACTATAAGTCAATAAGGAACATCCACAATTACCGTAACAATATTTAAAAAATAACGATATTAAAATTCACTCTTTCCACAATGTAAATTTGTAAAAATATTTTATAAAGCAATAATATTTGGTAAATCAAATATTGATTCACAGTAACCAAAAATTATTGTTTTACTCCAAGGCGATTTTGGATAATTTTTTTAAAATTCAACAAAATAAATAGTCTCAGTATATACTACTGCATCTGGAAAAACTCCAAAATATTTTTAAAATTTTTATATTTTCATTATCGTTAAATCTTTTTTATCTATTCAAATATATATATATATATATATTTTATTTGATAAAATACGAAAGGGAGGTATCCCAATTATAGCTGACTTGTTTTTAAGCTTTATAGAATATGAATTTGTTCATAACTGTGTAAAAACTAAATCTAAACAATATAAATATATGAAATATATGTTTCGATACATTGATGATATATGTGTATTTAATTCTAATAATTTTTATTCAATTAGTGAACACATTTATCCAGAAAGCCTTATCATTAATAAAACCAATGTTGATTACGAAGAAGTTAATCTTTTGAATGATAAAGAAGGTATATATCTAGATATGAACATTTATTTCACATCAATTTATATTGATGTGAACTTTATATTTATATTTATAAATAATATAAATTAATTTAAATATTTATATTTTTTTCATATTTATTTTTAGAAAAATATTGCTGTAATAGATATTTAGTAGCAGCTCAATAATCCTTATTGTCCTTAAGATAATCGTCCTTAATATCGTTAATATAATTGTCTCATATAATCCTTATTCGGATGCATCTTAAATTATTTATTAGTCTATTTATAAAATTGATTTTTATTTTAAATTACAATTTTATCGTTATATAAATATAATTTGTATAAAATATTATATTAGTTACCTACTTGTATTTATTAGTTGCCTACTTATATTTATTAGTTGTCAACGAATGATTACATTCTCTCAGAACGCAATTAATTACTAATTTTTATTCAATAAGCGAACATATTTATCTAGGTAGACTCATTCTTAATAAAACCAATATAAATGTTAAAGGTATATATCTTGATATGAGCATTAAATTAAGATCAATTAAAACTACTATTAATTTATATCGTAAGGATGACATATCTAAATTTACAAGAAACATATTTTTGAATGAGCATTCATGCATACCATATAATATAAAATATAATACATCAAATAATGAAATTTTAAGAATTGCAACAATATGTAATGATATTGGCTTTCTTCAAAATCATTTAAATAATTTAATAGATACATATTTTAAACTAGGTTACTATAAAAATAACATCAAGCAGAAAATAGTAAAATATATAAATCAACACAATAATATAAAGAATAAATTTAAACTCTTAAGTGGCAAATTTTTATGGATGGATAATAAATAATATACTTTGCATTAGAATAAGATACTAGATAGTTATTTCAGAGGAAATACATCATTAGCATGTATTTAATTAACATTAACTAAAACTGCTATTAATTTATATCGTAAAGATGACATAAATTAACAAGAAACATATTTTTGCATGAGCATTCATGCATACCATATAATATAAAATATAATACATTTAATAATGAAATTTTAAGAATTACAACAATTTGTAATGATATTGGTATTAACAAAAATTAAACCATTAAATAAATATAAATATATGGATAAAATTGAATAATAGAATCCTTAAATATTTTGATAAATCAAAATTATTTAAAAGTAGAGACATCTATATTTAGACAAGTAAAAGGTGTTCCAATGGGTGGTAATAATAGCCCAATTATAGCTGACTTGTTTTTAAGCTTTATAGAATATGAATTTGTTCATAACTGTGTAAGAAATAAATTTAAATTATATTAAGATATGAATGTTTGTTTCGATACATTGATGATATATGTGTATTTAATTCTAATAATTTTTATTCAATTAGTGAGCACATTTATCCAGAAAGCCTTATTCTTAACAAAACCAATATTAATGATAAAGAAGGTGTATATCTAGATATGAACATTAAATTAACATTAACTAAAACTACTATTAATTTATATCGTAAAGATGACATATTTAAATTTACAAGAAACATATTTTTGAATGAGCATTCATGCATACCATATAATATAAAATATAATACATCAAATAATGAAATTTTAAGAATTGCTATCTGTAAAATCATTTGAATAATTTAATATTCTGTATTAAATTAAATTTTTTATTATATTTAGTATTCGGTATTCTGGAAAAAAATAAAAAAAATTGAAACATATATAAATCACCAAAATATTATTATAAAATAAATTTTATCGCTTAGTTAATAATTTGTTTGATATGAGAATATTTTCTGTTAGACTATAACTTGTTTATAACGTGTTTCTGTTAGAATCAGAAATTTCGCTAGATAATAAAATTGCATAAGAGAAAATGCGTCATTGGCATGCATTTGGCCTTACCGCGATGTCGTATTTAGGAATAGGCGTTGAAACATAGCAGTTGATCCAGATTACCTCTAGTCTTAATGTTAATACATAAAAAATGATTTTTAAAAATTCTTATTATAAAAATCTAAATTATAGAAAATATTAAGATTTACACATTTATCTTTTTAGTGCAAAATGCGTAGTAGGCTCATTAAACTCAGCTTTAAAAAAGTAGAATTGTATTAAATTTTAAAACGTTTCTTGTTTTCTTTTTATAAACTTTTATATAACAATTATTTATTATTTATAATTATTTATTATTTAATTATTTGAATTTTACTTATTATCATTTTTAATTTATAAATAATATAAAATCTGTAGACTCAGTTAGCTGAGTCTACATAATTTTTCGAATTTTACTATTATTTTTCTGTAAGCTTTTGTAAGTCTGATAATTTATCTAGCAATATTAATACACAATTTTGTTCACACAATCTGAAATCCGAAATGTTTGAGGACTGCATGTCAAAACCGGATGATTTTGTGACTTGTATCTTTTTTATAAAATAAATTAAATTAAAAGTTTTTTAATATTAAAATCGATCTTAAATAAAATAAAATCGATATAAAATTTCAATCGATATTAAAATTGAAATACAATATTGATTGAAATCTGAACATTCAAAGTTAATGTTCTCCAAATATATTTTTATTTCCTGTAATGTTTGAATTTCAGGTTATTACGTTGAATGCAAGCTATACGGAATGCCTAGATATTTTAGATACCAGTCAAAAAGATGTCCGTCATTGGCAAGCTTGATGATCAAGCATTACTATTACCTAGATTCTCTGTCTGAATCGCTGTGCATTCCCGAATCAGCAATTGTAATTTGACTCGAAGTAAATAAGTCATTGGATTGGGTTTCGTTACTGGAATCATTAACCTTTTTGTTTAGTAATTTGCAAATTCGAAATTTGGAGGAAATATCCGAATGAGCAGGAGTAATGCATCTAAATTATATATAGCTTAAGCAAAGATGAACGCATACTGACTTATCAGAACTATCTGCTCTTCGCCAGTTCAACGAATTTCGTCGCCTATAGTGTGAAGGTTCGCTAACTGCGGCAGCAGCAGCTGACACACAATCAAATAAAGTTTCATTTTCACTAACTATATGTTCGTAGTCATTGAGTTCATCAAATGACACGCGCCACTGCGATA
>WNNJ02002721.1:0-125339 GCA_012934845.2 Pomphorhynchus laevis
TATATATATATATATATATATATATGCAAGAAGCTGAAGAGGATATAGTTAATCGAGTTGAAGAAATGGACATAAAAAGATATAATGATGGAGCCAGTAAGCAAATCACTTTAAGAGATAAACAGGTGTCGAGTCAGCTCCACTTGAAATCGAGGAATAAAAACCTTTTAAATAATAGAACCTTATTTACTCTTATGTATTCTTTGTTTTTAACCACCATTAGTTAAAGAGCCATACGATCAATTTTGACAATACAATTATATAATTAAAAGAAACTGATAGATAACACCTGACAGCTATCAAAAAGGGAAACAGTATTTTTTATATTTTTCATTGAAGGAAACTAAGTTTTGATCATCTTTAGTGTATTAGTACACAAATATATTTCATAGCCTTAGTGTCTGTTTTGATTGTTATTATAGATACATCGACCAAGTAAGTATATTGCTTATGAAGTCGGAAACAGAAAAATTAATAAAGAGAAAAAGAGAAAGCAAAACATAAAATCGGTTAAAATGTGTCCTGAGTCGTTTTTTATTTTTACAGTTGTTGCGCAGACGACATATGCAGGCAAGCTGTTCCACATTTTTTTGATTATGTTACCGATCATCGGTAACTCGTCTTTGGACGTATTCTATGTTTCAAAGAAAGACGATAACTACGAAGAACATATTAATTTCTTAGGCTAAAGATATGTCGACAAGGGTACTTTGGATTAGACAGATACCGCCAAACAAACACTAAATCAGATTATCTTTGTGAAAATTCTACTGATTAGACCCTAAAAATGTAAGTCTATCAAGATATATAACATTCCGTAACGAGGGTACAAGAGGAGTGACTTTCTTCTGAACTTACTCATATAAGTCCAATTCACTGCTAAGTTGGGGGTGTGTCACTAGAGAGAGACGTATAGCATGTGACTGCGCATAACTGTATTAAAAATAAGGTGGAATCATTTAGCGTCAAGAGTACCTAGAAATCTACCCAACATAGCTAGTAGGCAAAGATATTTGCTTATAGTGTAATTGACGTGATCATGTGATTTGATGTGATTAGAAACAATGATGTTCAAATCGTTCGTTTTTGATACAGTTTTGATTATTACACCGTCTATAGAATATAAAAATGCATGCTCAGCAAATCCAAGGTGAAGATGCATACATTTGGGCAGTCTAACTATTACTGGCGGTAATTAGATTTGTTACTGTAGAACGACCTTGTCTAAATCCGTGTTGGTTGTTGCAGAGAATGCTATTACGTTAGAGATGTGATAGAGACCGCGTAACAATGCTCTTCATCACTTTACAGCCTATGTATGCATGATTTATTGGTCTGTAACTTGAGGGAATGTCTTGGTTGCATTTCTTAAATAGTGGTATGATAACATATTTCCTTCAATCAGAGGAAATAGTACTGAAGGTAATTGTGTTGAAATATAAGCAGAGGTTTGACAACATCAGTTGCTAACTCACGTAATAGTACGGTAAGGATACAGTAAGAACCCAAATACATAGAACGAGGTAGTCTATTTAATTCATACAGTATAGCGTTTATATCGAAATGAATTGTGTCAATAGTTTCGAATGTCCGATTTAGCTGAACTACAGATGAACTATGCCCGATTAAGCTGGAGGTTGAGGTGGTAAATCGTCTGGCAGTTGAAAGCTTGTTGAAAGCAATTTTTTCCTTTATATCGAAAGAAAGCTGGCCGTTGTTGATGATCAGACTGGTAACTTCAAAAGGATTGTACCTGACAGAGCGGAGAAATCCAAAGACAGCATATAGATTATATGATGCTGTACGGCGTACACATGATAAAAAGCTGGATTTGTCTTGCGTTTTATTAGAGTTACCTTATTACGTGTAACTCTGTAAGCTGCAAAAGCTAATCGGTCATTCCTATAATTGACGAATTTGCGATTTCTAATACATATCAGGTTTTTCAACTCAATGTCGAACCACGCCGGAGTTTTCTTTTTCTTTTTACGTTTGATTAGTGAGAAGTGTAATAGCTTTAAAATAGTATCGGTAAAGTGATCCCAACTTGCTTCAATACCACACACATCAAGGTTGAGCCAGCTAATATTCACTAGAACACGAGATGGCTATATAGTCAGCTTTAAGATAATTAATTTCTGGAGGAGCTTTTTTATGTGCTGGTTTTGCTTGGGGTAGGGTAATCAAAATAACATGATGATCTATCTTGCCAATTGGTGGTAGTAGATGGAAATTATGTACAATCTAAGGGTAGGAACTAAGACAGATATCTAATAAGGATGAAACGGATCCTCTGTAACAAGTAGATGTGTTTATGTGCTGACATAGGTTTAAATTATTAATGTAATTCAAAATTTCGAAGGATTCTGAGTCGAAACCCGATAGCGATCAGTATGATTCCCAATCAACAAAGGGCATGCTAAAATCCCGAGAGCGATGACGTTATCAGAATTCCGGAAATGGTAATCGATTGATTTACGTATTGGCGATGTGGTCGAACGAGGAGAGCGATAGAACATACCAAGTAGAACAAATATAGAGTTGAGAAAGCATATAAGTTCCCGTAGGAATTCGTTCAAGCTGTTTTATCAGAGTGCTCTATAACTTGAACAAATGCGGGAGTTCTTACATAAATGTAGACATCACCACTGCCACGGTTGAGTAGATCGACACTAGTTAAGGTAATTTCGTCAAGAGAGATTTCCGCATCACATATAGAGGCGTTAAGTTTCGGTAAGGATACTAATATCAGCCTTATTAGTGTCAGCTTAGTCAAACAGTTAATCGGTTTTATTCAGTAGGCTTTGTATATTTGTATATAGTATTTTAACTTTTACAGACAGAGAGTTAGAAGCTGTAGGCGATCGAGAAGTGTGCTAACCGCCTAGTATACAGTATTCAAATAGGTGATCACTCATCGAGCAACTTGGTCCAATGAAGCGGCGCAAAAAGTGCGAAGATCTATACTCACCTGTGATGATGTGAGAAGGTAAAGTGTAAATCGTTTCGACACAATGTACCGCACTATCTGAATTTTTTTAATGGTTAAATCAGTTTCACCAGATGCAACTCTACGATGTAGTTCAACTTTTGAAGCTTCCGTCTATCCTCGGGGCAGATTGGAATGCAAGCGAAGGCTTGTTTTCTTCAGTAAATAAGAGTTTTTGGGAACCGCTGAGCACACTGCTGAATTGACGAAAATGACTTTGAGAAGACTTGCTTTACCATTCGCTATTTTGGTACCTATGCGGAATATATTAATAACTCTAGGATTCAGATCGTTGATATTCCTAAGAATGCTGCCAAAGATATTCTTAACACCAAATGTCATGTTATATTCTTAAGAAAATGTTTGATGATGAAGATTCAATTACGTTTGTTATCATAAGACATTGTTTCCGTTCAAACTGATATCTACCACGTTCTGATCGCCTTAAGTTAGAGGATAACAGGGAATTGGACTGGAGTAACTGTGACGGACTTTCATCTGAATTGATAGTGTTTGTTAAAATCGTGATTGGATCGGGATGAAAAACAATTATTACTAGATGAAAAGGCATGCTCACTTAAATTATTGCGTTGAGATAGGAGATCGGATGTGTCAGCAATATTTCGAATTTTATAATTCGAAGGGTAGAGGTCTGAAATTGTGTTTGTAAAGATGTGGTTTCAGTCGGTTCTACAACGAGTGTATATTTTTTACTTAGAAATTTTTTTATCTTGGTATGAATGATGGATGCTGCGCAATCTTCTCTTAGCAATACAGAGCATAAATTATTCTAAGAAGCTGAATTATTTATAAATGAATTATTTATATGATATGTGCAATGTTGTCTTGATGAGATAGTGTTTAAATTTTTTCGGATAAGCTGAATTATTTATAGGTGCTGCGCCATTTTGTATTGGCAGGGTAGGCATAAATTATTCCGAAACCGTAGATTATTTATAGATATATCTTTATTAGAAGAATCATTATGTGAGCAAGCTTGGTTGTATGCAATTTTTGAATCAAGGCACTACATCTTTTTGGAAAAGCGCCTTTGTTAAATGTCAGGGTAGATTATAGGAACCGATTGCCAGTTAAAGTGTTGAAAACATATGACCAAAACACTTTCAGCTGTGCAGTGATTTTCGATGCAATCTTGTCATCGAAGGAAATAACTTTATTAATAACCAGCTTTGAAGTTGGATGCGATTCCAAAGATTGCGATGTATGGACACTTGTTCGTGTTAAAATATCCGACCACTCGGTGTATAAACGTAAACATTTCACTTGCGGTTTTTGTACATCAGTACGACTACTACAGTTATCCTGCTCATCTACTCCTGTATCACACACGACCACTCAGACCAATGCTGTTTTAGATGTTTCCCTCACATCAACACCTGACTTCGCATCATATAATCCCATTATTGAACCTACTCTCTCACACACTCCTCGTTCAACTACGTACCAAACTTCCATTAATCTTTCTCATTCTAACAATGCTAACAGTAAAGCTTTTCATCTCGTACCTCATCTTTCCTATTCCTCCCCCAATCTAAATAAATCTCAAACTTCTTTATTCTCCTCACGTACTCCTTACTCGACCTCTCCTGTATCACCTCTCAATAATTTACACCCTTCCATCAAAATCATTTCCAGTAACATTTCCGATCAACTGATTCAACACTCCATTCCTGTCACTCATGCCCCAACCTATTTTAATTCTCCTTACTCTACCTCCCACGTAACACTTCCAAATAATTTACATCCTTCATTAAAAATCATATCCAGTCCCAGCTCTGATCAACCGATTCAACATCCCGCTCCTGTCACACTTGCTCCAACCAATATTAATTCTTTATCAAGCACCCCTGTCATTTCCACTTATATCTGCTCATCTACCTCGACTCCTACCAGCTCTGTCCGTCCACCACTTCCACGAAATCGTTTTCCTTCGCGCGATCGCTGTATAATCATATTAAACTTAAAGCTTTCCGAATCTGCTTCTCCACAATCTCGCCTCGATGATGATGTATCTGCTTTCAGGTCTATCCTAGCAACCATTCTACCTGATGATAACCCATCACTCTTCAATAATATCGCTCCTGTATCCTTTATTCGTTTAAACAAATCCACTAAATCCAATCATCTCAGTCCTCCACTCTTAAAAATCGTTTTCCGACATAGTTCACATGCATTTTCGGTACTCTCCCAACGTTTTAAACTTCTTACCACTTCATCTACTTGCCGTATCTTTCCTGACCGCTCCCCTTATAATATTGTCCAGCTCAATTTAGCTCGCATTGAAAAACTTCGACGTGAAACAAACGGCGAGTCATCCTTATCTATACGTAAAATCAACGGAAATTTTCACGTTCTTCACACAAGGCCAAAAATTCGATGGCGTCCCATCTCTCCCCCTTGTCTTCTTCGCTAGTCGATCTCGCTCCTAAGCACACATTTCGTCTCAGTCTATTCAATACTCGCTCCATTCTTCATAAAGCTGATATGCTTCTCGATATCTTCGATCAATTATCTATCGATATTCTCTGCATTACCGAATCCTGGCACACTGACTCCAACGATCTTGCTATTCGTCGTCTATGTCGCTCTGGTTGTTCTCTAGTTGAATCAGCTCGTCAAATTACATCTCATACATCTACTGCGTCTAACCATGGCGGTATTGTTGTCATTGCTCGTCACCCAATGTCTTTACGTGAAATCAACGTTAACATCCGTTACACTTCGTTCGAATTACTCATATGCAGATTATCAACGCCTTTCCCTCTGGAACTTGTGATTGTATACCGTCCAGGTTCAGTTGCCCCATCACGTATCTTCTTTAACGACCTTGCAGATCTAATGTCTCACTGTTCATTGTCTTATACTCCTTCTTTTGTTCTCGGTGACTTTAACATTCGTCTTGATCGCCCGTCTGACTCTGACTCTATCACTTTAACTAATCTTTTTTCTGATTTTAACTATAAATTACTTTCAACAAGCCCAACTCATATTCTCGGCGGTGCTCTCGACATCATTGATGTTCCTAACTGCTTCAATGACTATACCTCCTTGTCAATTACTGATCCTGGTTTGTCCGATCATTTCCTTGTAACTCTTACTCTTACTCGTCCCCATCCTCCTTCTCCGCCTTTACCTTTATCTACACCAAGTCGACCCTGGAAGCTTCTCGATATTCCTGTTCTATGCACAGCCTTACTCAATTCTTCACTCTTTTCACTTCCTCTTAACTATCTCTCTCCCGGTGATCTCTGCATTCTGATTGATTCTGAACTTACGTCGATCCTCAATAACCTTCTGCCTAGTCGACTTCGACGTTCCCAGCGCTTGCGCCATGCTCCCTGGTTCGATTTTACTGTAGTCTTTCTAAGCGTCGACTCCGTCACTCTTTTCGTATGTATAAACGCTTTCTTAAACGTTCACCCGACTCACTCCCTCCAAATCTTCGTGATTCCTACTTTTCTCAACGCCGTTCACATCTCATTCTTATACGTACTAAACGTACTCTCTTTTGGCAAAATCAACTCGAGTCATCTTCCAACTCTAAATATCATTGGAAAATCTTAAACTCAATTCTTTCACGATCATCTACCCCTTGTAATATAAATCCTGATGAATTTTCTTCTTATCTACAAACTAAACTATCTAATTTACTTTCCCTACTACCCATAGCCCCCTTGTACCCACTCTTCTCTTTAAATACTTCCCTCCCAGAACTATTCCACATTCTTCCCGTTTCGTCTGATGAAGTTTCTTCGGTTCTGCTGTCATTACCTAATAAAACCTCTCCTTCTGACCCAATTCCCACTCACTTGCTTAAAAATATCTGCTCCTTTATCTTACCCTTCCTAACCACATTGTTCAACTCGTCCATCCGTAGCTGTACATTTCCTTCCATCTGGAAATGCGCCACTGTTCGTCCTCTCATCAAAAAGCAATCTCTCGACTCCTCACTACCATCTTCGTACCGTCCAATCTCACTTCTCCCAACCCTCTCTAAACTCCTTGAGCGTCTCGTTCTCAAGCAAGTTAATACATATCTCTATTCCTCTAACTTATTTCCTCCCTTCCAAGCCGCTTTTCGCTCTAATTACTCTACCGAAATTGCCTGTCTTAAAGTTTATAACGACTTACTCATATCGCGCGATCATAAATTATGTAGTGTCATAGTTTCTCTTGATCTATCGTTTGCTTTTGACATCGTCGATCACTCGATTCTTCTCCATCGCCTTCGTCATGATTATGGCTTCTCTTTACCCACTGTATCATGGTTTTCTTCATATCTATCAAACCGTACATTTCGCGTATATTCTAACTCTTCTCTCTCATCCTTCGTCCATTCCGTCCGGTGTTCCACAAGGCTCCGTATTAGGCCCTATACTTTTCTCTCTTCTTCTTGGTGATTTGTCTTCGATTTCTCATAAATTTAACTTCCATGTTATGCAATATGCTGATGACATTCTCATCTATGCTCATGCACCTGTTTATCGTATTCACGATCTTAGTGTTTCCGCTTCGGACTGTCTTGTCTCAATTTCCAATCATCTTTCTTCCCTTCGCCTTTCTCTGAATCCTGATAAATCCAAAATTATGTGGATCCTACCTCGACGCCTCGGCTTCGAACCTCCCTCCGTATCATTAAATTCTACAATTCTTCCTATCGTTGATAATCTCGTTTTCCTAGGCTTCCATTTTGACAACCGACTTTCACTTAAACCTTTCGTTAGAGATAAAGTACGCTCATCTACCTTGATACTCCGCAACCTCCGTCAAGTTCGTAGATTGATCGATTTCCCTTCTTGTATGACTATCATATCATCTCTCCTTTTTTCTAGACTCGATTATTGTCTTAGTCTATTTTCCAACTCACCTAAATCCACTCTTCTTCCCCTACAACGCATCGTCAACGCAGCTGTCCGAATTCTCCTCCGTCTTCGTCGTTTTGATCATACATCCTACCATCTTACTTCTCTCGATTTGCCTACAATTTATTGTCGTGTTCAAATTCGTCTTCTTATCGTTGCTTTCCGCCTTGTAACTTTTCATACCCCTTCATTTCTCAACCTTCCTTTTCTTGATAATTCTCGTCCTGTTTACTGTTCCTTGCGTTCCTGTAATTCCCTTCTTTTACATGTCCCAAACTACTCTACCTCCTTTGGACTCCGCTCCTTCCTGGTGGCTGCTCCTCTATCGTGGAATCATCTGCCCATTCATATACGCCAATCAACTTCCCTGCAGTGCTTCAAACGACAAATCCGATCCCATTTTAACAATTTATCCGCTTGACTTTTTCATTTTTGTTTGTGGACTTGTAAGCGTACAGCTTGTACGCATTTGCCACATTAAATAAATTTGTATTATTATTAACTGTGAGCTTTGCTCGTCTGTTTGTCGAAATAATATATATTGTTCAATTCAATTAATCAACCCGAATAATACAAGCAGTTGCGAAAATTAATGATTTATTTAAGACGTTTCGGCGATTAAGCCTTTGTCAATTGTAATTTGCTAGAACAGTTATAAATTTTCTTATCATATATATATATATATATATATATATATATATATATATATATATATATATATATATATATATATATATATATATATATATATATATTGGTTTGATCATAAAAAGCAGCATATTTTCAATGATACTATTATAGACAGTAGAAACTGGTGTGTTACAAAAGATCTCATGTATCCCAATGTTGTATATTAGTGAAGGAGCATTTTTAAGTGACAGACATCGGCGGCTTTTTCACATTTTTGAGAGCGAACTCAATTTGTTCTGGTAGTTATCTGCAAAAGGGAAGAAATGACATGATTCGTAGAATTCTGTTAAGTAGTGAATTTACTACTCGGGCTTTTAAAATCCTTTTTCAAATTAATAGCGTTACGACGAGATCTATAGAACCTCAACTAGAGATAAAACATATGGGTGTATCATATATTGATGATAGATGGAACAGTAAAATAGTTAAGCATGCAAAATGTTCTGGTAATGGCAGAAATAACATAGTTCTTTATAATAGAACAATTCTAAAAATTAAAAATATATTTAAATGCAAATCGACTAACAAGAAATATAGTGTTATATATCAAATACCTTGTGATGATTGTGATAGTTTGTTTATTGGTCAATCGGGGCAGGATTTATCAAAAGGTACAACTTAATATAAATATTCTGTTCTAAAAGAATCGGATCAAGGGCTGTTATAGAGAATTCCTTGAATCATGATCATAAGATAGGTTTTGATTGGAGTAAAGTGATTTCAGTAGAGAATAACATTCTTGAACGTAAAATACAAGAAACATTTTTGTGCAAAAAGGTCAATAAATTGATGTCTAATAATAAACCAGATATTGATTAGATAACAAATATTTTGGCAGTGTAGTTTGTTGTTTATTCATTTTTTAAAAGTATTAATTGTTTTTATGACCTCTAATCCTTATTTTGATACAACGTCTGTTATTATTTAGTCAATTCATACAAATTGATTTTTTATTTTAAATTCTAATTTGAAATTTTAACATAGTATGAATTATATAAAATATTATGTTACAATTATTAATTATTTATTATCTAATTATTTAATTTTGATTTATTGATTTAGCATTATTATTTTTATTTATTTATTTATCTATTTATATATCTTTTATTTTATAATTATATTAAATACGTAGATTCAGTTAGCTAATTTGATTAATCAATCCTACAATTAATTTTTTTTGGATCGTTTTTGTCATTGTTATTGCTTGTATGATTTTGCAAAAAACGTTACCGAGCATGTAAACGTTACTGTCGGAGCAGCTATCAAACAATAACATTATTTGTAGTGTCAGCAAATTAAACGCGCATGATGAAAGGTGAAGTATCGGAGCTATCAAACAATCACAATTGCTATCAGAAAAAAATAGACAGAAATTGTGGTGTGACGGACGATCAAAGAATTCTGTTTTTGCAACGTAAATGGACAATACTGCTATATAAATAAGCATTCGTCAAGGAAAAAAGAGGATTTTCAAGGTATTTCTTCGTTAATTCAAGACAACAAGGTTAGTGGATCTTCTTATTTGATGAGAATTTGGGGGAATAACTTCTCATGATCCCCAAGATTCCAAATTTTGGGATAATCATTTTTAAAAAGCCTTTAGAAAGGCATGTAAATTTGTTGTAATTTGTTGTTTCAAAACAAATTTCTAAGAGAGTTTGCACATAATATGAAAAACCGTGTAGTCTACAACTCAGTTTGATATTTTGACAACAGTATAAAATTTCCCTTTGCTACCCTGTACCTCCTGGAGGGCTTTGAGAGGTACTTCGTCGCTAACTTCTGTGACATTGCTGAATTTGAGAGGAAACCTATTATGGCCTCCCTAAAAATAAGTAATCTTCCTACACAGATGGAGCAAGAAGATATCCAATTTATTACTAACACTTACAAGATAAAAAACGTACTTCCCCTGTTGGGGGAGGAACGGTCTACCAATTAATGTTGGGTCTGCTGCGCCGTCATATGGCAGGCTAAACTCTTAGAAAAATCCGCCTGCAACCCCTTTACGGGGTTTAACCTTAAATTTAGAGTGATTGGCAAGGAAGAATATACTACCTGTACTGTAGCAGGTGTCACCAATGGGGGCACTAGGCCTCCAGCTGCAGTGCGGTCCAGCGATGTAAGAAATGTGGTAATGAAGATTGCCCCTTCGCTGAGTCCTCGCTTCCCTGCACAAATAGTCTTGCCTGCTACAACTGCGGAGGAGCGCATCCCGCGTGGAGCAGAAAATGCCAGCATTTCAAGAAATATCAGTCTTTATTCATCAAACCCTCTAGGCCGTCTAAGTCGGCACCTGATTCTTTTTCTCAGGCAGCAAGACCTCGAACAAAATGGAGGCCTCTGCTCATATCGTCTCCTTAATCAAGTTGAAAAGTTGATCAGGCAAAAACGATGGGGAAATAATGACACTGCCCGGGGGCAAGTGCCAACCTTAGATGGAGCTAGCGGTGGGAAGATAAACCTTCCTGCTCCTAGCTCTGTCTAGGCTGGCAATTCCACATCCAACTAATCCATCACAATGCAGAGTACTCGTGAGCCTTTTTCACTGAATATTCTTCAGTGGAATTCGGGAGGTGCTTCTGCCCTTAGACTTTTATCTGGTAGAGACGCAGATGTTATAGTCCGTCAGGAGACGCGTTCTATTCGTCTCCCCATGACATTACTCGATTTATCCCAAAGCACATATATTTCCACTATACTTCGTACATAACCCCGCCTCACTCCTTTTCTTCTCAAAAACTCTTGACCTTAGTTAAATGCTCTTTAAAGTCCTCTCTTGCTAAATTACTCTGGTCCAGCCCTGTCTTGTCTAGTAGTTTTACTCGTTAAGAACGGTAAACGCCTTAGTCTAGCCAATGTCTATATTCGTCCAGGAGAGATTTACAAGAATTGTAACCTCCTGGATGGGATTATCGATAGCGGCTATGACATGGTACTAGGTGACTTCAACGATATAACTGGTCGTTGGATTAATGCAGCACTCCGCAGAGCCAGAAACGCTTATCTTATTCAAAAACTACCGTCCCCCTCCTTTCATTACACATCAACGAATTAAGTCCTCGACTTATTACTGCTCCATGAGAAGTGGTTGCTAAAACCCTTCTGTACGGAGCAGTCGCGACAACATCTGTCCACCTCTCATGATCTATTTCGCTGCCGGATAGAAGAGGATACGCTGCTTTGAAGGAGATTCCACTTTGACCCTATCAGAATGGCTTTCTTCCGAGCAGCTATCCAATGCTTCCCTTGAATTGGAAATGAGAGTTTAACCGAATTCAATTCCTACCTCTCTTCGCAAGCTACAGCGTTGCTTTCGACAACCTATAAAGGTCGCATTTTCGATCCCACTCCGACAAAAGTCAAGTTCTTAGCTAAACTGTGGAACCTCCCTAATCTCTCTTCCTCCGCCAGGCAGTCCCTCTCGAATGAATACTGGCGCACCAGATATTGGTTCCAGCTGAGTAGGGATAGGGCGAGCATTGCTCGTCTTAACCCTTCCCAGTCTTCCTTTTGGAAGATATTCAAGAAAGAGAAGTTTGTTTGTTGGAGAGATAGGGCTTTGGGTTGATCGGTAGTATAGGCCTTGATAAAGTTTTAGAGTAGTCACTTGCCCTACACAACTATGGAGACACATAATCTCCGCAACCAATTCCGCCTTGGGGATACTTCAGGAGTAGAGACATATCTGTCCCAGATATTCTCAATGTCTGGGGGCCTCTTCCGGGCACCTCCAAATCCGTCGCTCCACTCTCTTCTCGTGTCTGTCAGCTTTTGACAGCCGATCGAAGAAGTGAAGTGGCCGTCACAATGCTATTAGCCCCCCCCTATCCGATGTGGCCGGCATCTATATAAGCAAAAGAGTTTTTATTCCAAAAAAGTCCCCGGTCTTTTCTCCTAAAGACCTGCGGCCCATCCCGATTCAAAATTCCCTCGTATCGATCCACGAAAAAGCGCTTGCGCGTAGAATCCGCGATCATCTGATTAGGCGAAATTTTATCCCACCTGGATTTCATGGGTTTGTCAAAGGTCGCTCAGTCCATTTAGCAGTTGGTGACGTGCATCTGATTTGTCAGGAGTACAGTCATCAGCTAGCTGTGGCTGTTTTCCTTGATTTTTCCGCTTCATTTGGCCATATCTTTATTCCTTTTGTCATCTCTTCTCTCAGGTCCCTTGGGTTGCCTGCGAGAATAGTGAACAGGGCGGAGATACTGCTGTACACCAAGCGATTTTATTATGAAGACGACCCTGATGCGCGTCAGTTCTACCCTATTACGGGTGTGCCTCTAGGTTCACCAATTTCTCCAATCTTGTATCTTGCTGCCTCAATTATTCTATTTAAAATATTTAAACGTGAACAACGTCTAGTGGTGTACGCTGATGACACCACATCCCTGTTCACTGAACGCAGGTATAAAGACGTAGTATCTGACATCAGCCGTTTCTTTTCAAGATTAAAAGACCAGCTACCCATATCCAATCTTATTTTAAACTCCGCAAAATCGCAGGTTGTAGTTTTTCATGGCTCCCCTGCGACTAAGAAAAAACTTAAGAGACTGGCACTCTCCTCCATTTTTGCCTCATAACCACTCCCTACCTTCACAAGTGTAGTAAAATACCTGGGGTTCACCGTTTCGGTGAACTGATCGGCGAAAGCTGACCTGGATAGACTCAAATGTATATTGAAGAGAGCTAGGTGGGCTCTGATACGGGCCCAGCATCTGTCGTTGAATGGGAAATCCCAGGTACGCCTTTGGGGTAACTAGGCTATCTCGGGATTAGTCTTCTTTTCAAGAGGACGTCCCCCAGAGCAAAGACTAAGGTTCCTGAAGCTCCTCGTCTCTCGTTTACCCAGCATAGTCCGTACCGATTGGATTCTAGGGGGGGTGAAAGACCCCGGGTAGGTCAATCGAAAATCGGCGTGTTGGATCGGTTTAGTGCTCGGATCCCCTTGGATTTGAGGCCATAACAAGAAGAGGACTACTAAAAAGTGACATTTTTGGACTGACTGCTCTTTTGACAGACATACTGTTATAACACTTATGGCACACTTATGACATTTGCTTCTTGCTTTTGTTTGCTATTAATAAAGTCTTTATTTATTTAGTTTGATGTTTTCATTAATTTCGAAAAAAACAATGCAGCGTGCAAAAGTTACTGTCGGACGATCAATGAAAAGCGAATCACAGCAATTTTGTGTGGAAGAAATGGCAAATTCTCACAAAAAAGATGAATATTCCGTTTCAAAAATCAATGATCCTAAGGTCAGTAATGTTTTTATTGATGCAGGGGATAGGAAGTTACTCCCCCAACCCCTAAACTTGCCAATCTGGGCGTAATAAAACTAATTAAGCCGCTAGAGAAGCACTTGATGTATAATATTTTCATGAGAAAATTTGCTTCGAATCTAAAAAACAGAGTCATATTTAACTCAGTAAGATATCATGAAACAGACTTCAAAATCTATTTTGCTACACAAGATATCCTTGACGATTACGCTAGATTTTTTGATTCTAATTTAAAAGAATTCGGTTTGTTTGAACGTATGCCTATTCTGGCTTCACTTAAAATTACTAACCTACCGGCACATTTGGACGAATCTGACATTGTATCGCGGAAAGGTATTTACAAAATATCTAATTTTCGCCCTTTGATGGGGAAAAATGGTTTCCCCATTTTCGTTGGATTCTGCTCAACGCCGCTGGGGTATGCTGAAACCCTGGCCACACAACATGCAACCCATTTATGGGATTTAATTTAAACTTCAAAATTGTTAGCAGGGAGGAGTTTACTTATCCCCACTGTAGCCGGTGCTATAAATGGGGGCAATGGGTTTCTAGCTGCACCCTACCGGCTACATGTGGGGTGGGTAGCTCCTCCTCTTGCCTGGCTGTTGCGAATGGCAGCAAATGTACGCCTCCATCCTGCTCCAACTGTGGGGGGAACCATCCAGCCTAGAGTAGGAGATGCTGCGACTTTTTAGGCATACTCCAATAAGTTTGTCTCTGCTGATTCGAGAAAGCCCATTTCCTTTTCAGAGTCCGCTGCCACGGCTCCTTCGTTCGCCGGTTCCAGAATGTATGACGAAGAATTATTTCGGGAATGGATATTAGGGCAGCAGCTGCCCGTAAACAAACTGAAGAGCTCATGATGTCCTTATTCTTAGCGCTCCTTAAATCACCCACAGTTCCGGTGAATTCTGTGATTCCTGTTTCTAAAAAGAGGGGGTCCTTGGCCGACCCCGTCCCGCTTTTAAAGATAGGAAAGTTGCTGAAGGATTTACGGGGAAATAAAGACGCTGCCCAGAGGCAAGTACCTTCCCTGGACGAAGCTGGTGGTGGAAGGGCAACCTTCCTGCATATTGCTGTCTAGGTGGGCAATCCCCCATCCAACTAATGCATCACAATGCAGAGTACTCGTGAGCCTTTTTCACTGAATATCCTTCAGTGGATAGTAGCCCAATTATAGCTGACTTATTTTTAAGCTTTATAGAATATGAATTTGTTCATAACTGTGTAAAAACTAAATCTAAACAATATAAATATATGAAATATATGTTTCGATACATTGATGATATATGTGTATTTAATTCTAATAATTTTTATTCAATTAGTGAGCACATTTATCCAGAAAGCCTTATTCTTAACAAAACCAATATTAATGATAAAGAAGGTGTATATCTAGATATGAACATTAAATTAACATTAACTAAAACTACTATTAATTTATATCGTAAAGATGACATATTTAAATTTACAAGAAACATATTTTTGCATGAGCATTCATGCATACCATATAATATAAAATATAATACATTAAATAATGAAATTTTAAGAATTGCAACAATATGTAATGATATTGGCTTTCTTCAAAATCATTTAAATAATTTAATAGATACATATTTTAACTAGGTTACTATAAAAATAACATCAAGCAGAAAATAGTAAAATATATAAATCAACACAATAATATAAAGAATAAATTTAAACTCTTAAGTGGCAAATTTTTATGGATGAATAATAAATAATATACTTTGCATTAGAATAAGATACTAGATAGTTATTTCAGAGGAAATACATCATTAGCATGTATTTGGCCCCGCTAAATACATATCTGGCGTTCTTTCAAACGGCTATCCAACTCTTTCCCAGAATAGGAAATGAGAGTTGACCGAATTTAATACCTACCTCTTTTCGCAAACTACCGCGATTTTATTAACTACCGATAAAGGTCGTATATACAATCCAACTCCGACGAAACTCAAGGTCCAAGCAAAATTGCTTAACCTCCCTAATCTCTCTGTTTCCGCCAGACAGGCTCTCTCGAATGAATACTGTAACACTAGATATAGGTTTCAGCTTAGTAAGGATCGACGAGTATTGCTCGTCTTAGTCCTTACAGTCTTCCTTTTGGAAGATTTTTAAGAAGGAGAGGTTTGTTTGCTGGAAGGATAGAGCATTGGGTTGGATAGGTAATGTAGGCCTTGATAAAGTTTTGGAGGAGTCACTAGCCCTACACAACTATGGAGCCACTCAATCACCTCAACCAATCCCGCCTTGGTGTAACTTCAGGAGTAGGGATCTATCTGTTACGGATATCCTTAACTCCTGGGGTCCACTCCCGGGCACCTCCAAATCCGTCGCTCCACTTTCTTCTCGGGTCTGTCAGCTTTTGACAGCTGATCAGAGAAGAGAGGTGGCCGTCACAATGCTTTTAGCATCCCCATCCGATGTAGCAGGCATCAATATTAGTAAGCGTGTTTTTATTCCTAACAAAAAATCTTGATCATGCCCTAAAGATCTGCGACTTATTTCGATTCAAAATGCCAACGTGTTGATTTATGAAAAAGCGCTCGCGCGTAAAATCCGCGACGATATGAGTAGGCGTAATTTGATCCCTCCAGGTTTTCATGGGTTCGTCAACGGTCGCTCTGTCCATTCAGCAATTGGTGAAGTGGATCAGTTTTGTCGGGAGAATAGCCATAGTTTAGTTATGGCTGTTTTCCTTGACTTTTCTGTTGCATTTGACCGCATCTCCATTCCTTTTGTGATCTCTTCTCTCATGTCCCTAGGGTTGCCTGCAAGAATTGTGAACAGCGTAGAGATTCTGCTGTACACCAAGCGATTTTAATATGAAGACGACCCTGATACGCGTCAGTTCTACCCTAATACGGGTGTACCTCAATGATCCCCACTTTCTCCTATCTTATATCTTGCCGCCTATATTAATCTATTCAAAATATTTAAACGCAAACAACGTCTTGTGGTGTACGCTGATGACACCACAGCCTTGTTCACTGGACGCAGGTGCAAAGACGTAGTTTCTGACATCAGCCGTTTCTTTTAAAGATTAAACGACCAGCTACCCTAATCTAATCTTATTTTAAACTCCGCAAAATCGCACGTGGTCGTCTTTCATGGCAACCCTGCTACAAAGCAAAAACTTAAGAGATTAGCACTCTCTGCACTCCATTTTTGCCTCATAACCACTCCCCACCTACACAATTCGAGTAAAATACCTGGGGTTCACCGTTACGGTGAACTGGTCGGCGAAAGCTGACCTGGATAGACTTAAACGCATCCTGAAGAAAGCTAGTTGGGCCCTGAAACTGGCTCAGCATCTGTTGTTGAAATGGAAAATCCAGGTGCGCCTTTGGGGCACCTGGGCTATCTCGGGATTAGTCTTCTTTTCGAGAGGACGTCCTTATAGGTTGAGGGGGCTTAGATCTCTATTTACCTGAGACCGTAAGGCTTGAAGAAGTAGAAGATTGAAGTTAAGTAAAGTCATGATACGGACAAAGAGAAAAGAAAGAAATACGTTCCTTGATTTCTTCTAAGTTGTTATGCTTTTCTAGATAGTTAGTGGTGGATTTGTTAAAAAATCTTATTTATATATAGCATAGTACTGGCACTTGAAAAGTTTTACGCTTATTAAATAATTAAATTATTTGATTGAGCTCTGAAAAACCATTAAATAAACAAATACATATTTAATTATCGCATCGATTCATAATAATGCTTCTGGCCAATTCACCCTACAAACGGATAAGAAGGAAAATATTTAAAACAAAACAAACTCAAAGTTGATTCATCAAATAGAATAAATAATAAATTAAGCATGACTGAAGTTACGATGACTAATTTGAGGAATACATTTAGAAAATCCAAGAAATTATTGAAAATCATGTTATCTGGTAAAATTGCTAAATTCGTTTATACCCTCTAGCAAGATTAAAGCACCGTAGTTTATGCTTAGTTTACAGTACACAATTTATGAAAACATCTTGAGAATTTATTGTAAAATAAATCTAATGGTTTATTTTCGACTATCAATTTAGTCATTGTCAGGAAATACAAAGCTTGGCAGGATTGCTTCAACAGACTACTACTAAAACGCATGGTATAAATGACCAGTGAAGAAGAGCAATAAATAAAAATCAGCGATCTCGTCTACTCTTAACAGTAAGGAAACAGCTACTAAATGTTGTTGTAGATATATAATGGGATGAACTTCTAAACAATCTGTATAGTTGTCCTCAATGGAATGTAATCATCTTACATTATTGTATGACCGACAGTTTAGAAACACACAAATATTATAAGCAAGAAAACAAGTCAATTACGCTAAGTGAAAAGCAAATCAGGAAATATCTTCTAAAATATCTATATTATTTTATTTAAGTCAAAATAATAATTTACATTATTAAAATTATATATAAGTATCTATTTTGAAATTTCAATTTTTATATTGTCCACGCTTAAGTGAAAGATTTAAATTATTGCTATATCTCGAATTTCAGTTGTTCATATAAGATAAATGTTAGCTTTAAAAATTGTTTTGCTCATTGAAACAAAAACGATAGGTTATAATTTGTTATTCCATTTTATAATATACTATTTAGTTATTTGGGATCCCAGGCAAATAGATAATTTTCCATGCACCGTCAAAGCGAATTCCACGGGAAAGAATAAGCCAGAATAGCAATCGATAGTATTGCTGATATACTTTTAATAATTTCACAGGTTGTCGTTTAAAAGTACAGATAGTTTAGATTCCACAATATTCCAGATAAATAGAAACAATTAGAGACCAGAAAACTTACCAAATTAAGACGAAAACTGCTTGACTTTTAATATCAATAACATTTGGTTCAAACCTAACATGGTTATTGCCACGAAGTTGATAGTTACAACAGTATACTGCTGAAATCGATTTCAAAATATCAATGATCGACAACCATATTTTATTATAGAATAATTCTTCCAGTTGCTGACAAAGCAAATCCATAGGGTCTTCTAGATGGACTAATCAGAATCTCATCTTGCAATAACTTGATTTGAAAATTACTTATATCCAAAGCAAAGGTTTAACTTTGATCTATCTAAGTATCGTAGTAGTATAATTGAAAAAAATCTTTAAGGTGCTGCTAAGGAGAATCCTTGCGATCTGCTAGATGAACTAATCAGCATTGCATGTTGAAATAACTTGATTTATAAAGTACTTGTATTAGATGGTAAATGTTCGACTACGTTAGTCTACCAAAGAATCGCGGTAGTATAGATAAACAGAAAAAATTCTTCCACTTTCTGTTTAAGGCAATCTCTAAGTTATACTTGATGAAATCAACGTTGCATGTTGCAATAACTTGATATAAGAAATACTTCTATTTGTATCAAATGCTCGACCATATCGATTTATCTAGGCATCGTATTACCATGGTTGATTTAAAAAAATTCTTTTACCAGGCGCTTCCAAGAAGAATCCTTATGGTCTGCTAGATGAACTAATCAGCATTGCATTTAGCAATAACTTTTTTAAAAAATACTTGTATTCGAAGGCAAATGTTCGACTACGTCGGTCAATCTAAGTATCGGAGTAGTATAGATAAACCGAAAAAATTCTTCCACTTTCTGTCTAAGGCAATCTATAAGTTCTTCTAGATGAAATAATCAGCGTTGCATGTTGCGATAACTTGATAGACGAAATACTTTTATCTGTAGGCAAATGATCGACCATGACTATTTATCTTGGCATCGTAGTAACATGGTAGAAATGGAAACAAGATTTCTTTTTCCTGGCGCATCCAAGGAGAATCCTTATGGTCTGCTCGATGAACTAATCAGCATTGCATGTTGTAATTACTTGATTTAGAGAGTACTTGTATTAGATGGTAAATATTCGACTACGTCGGTCAATCTAAGTATCGGAGTAGTATAGATAAACCGAAAAAATTCTTCCACTTTCTGTCTAAGGCAATCTATAAGTTCTGCTAGATGAAATAATCAACGTTGCATGTTGCGATAACTTGATATAAGAAATACTTCTATTTGTAGGCAAATGGTCGACAATATCGATTTATCTAGACATCGAATTACCATGGTTGATTTAAAAAAATCTTTTATCAGGCGCTTCCAAGGAGAATCTTTATGGTCTGCTAGATGAACTAATCAGCATTGCATTTAGCAATAACTTTTTTAAAAAGTACTTGTATTCGAAGGCAAATGTTCGACTACGTCGGTCAATCTAAGTATCGGAGTAGTATAGATAAACCGAAAAAATTCTTCCACTTTCTGTCTAAGGCAATCTATAAGTTCTTCTAGATGAAATAATTAGCGTTGCATGCTGCGACAACTTGATATACGAAATACTTCTATCTGTAGGCAAATGATCGACCATATCGATTTATCTAGGCATCGTATTACCATGGTTGAACGAAAACAAGATTTCTTTTTCCTGGCGCTTCCAAGGAGAATCCTTATGGTCTGCAAGATGAACTAATCAACATTGCATTTAGCAATAACTTGATTAAAAAGTACTTATATTAGAAGGTAAATGTTGGACAACATTGATCTATCAAAGTATCGGAGTAGTATAGATAAACCGAAAAAATTCTTCCTGTTTTCTGTCTAAGGCAATATATAAGTTCGTATAAATAAAATAATCAGCGTTGCCAGTCGCGATAACTTGATATACGAAATACTTCTGTCTGGAGGCAAATGATAGACCATGACGATCTATCTAGGCATCGTAGTTTCATAGTTGAACGGAAACAAGATTTCTTTATCATGGCGCTTCCAAGGAGAATCCTCATGGTCTGCTAGATGAACTAATCAGCATTGCATGTTGCAATTACTTGAATTAGAAAGTACTTGTATTAGATGGAAATATTCGATAAGTCGGTTTATCAAAGTATCGGAGAAGTATAGATAAACAGAAAAAATTCTTCCACTTTCTGTCTAAGGCAATCTATGAGTTCTGCTAGATGAAATAATCAACTTTGCATGTTGCGATAACTTGATATAAGAAATACTTCTATTTGTAGGCAAATGGTCGACAATATCGATTTATCTAGACATCGTATTACCATCGTTGATTTAAAAAAAATCTTTTACCAGGCTCCTCCAAGGAGAATCTTTATGGTGTGCTAGATGAACTAATCAGCATTGCATTTAGCAATAACTTTTTTAAAAAGTACTTGTATTCGAAGGCAAATGTTCCACTACGTCGGTCAATCTAAGTATCGGAGTAGTATAGATAAACCGAAAAAATTCTTCCACTTTCTGTCTAAGGCAATCTATAAGTTCTTCTAGATGAAATAATTAGCGTTGCATGCTGCGACAACTTGATATACGAAATAATTCTATCTGTAGGCATATGATCGACCATATCGATTTATCTAGGCATCGTATTACCATGGTTGAACGAAAACAAGATTTCTTTTTTCTGGCGCTTCCAAGGAGAATCCTTATGGTCTGCTAGATGAGCTAATCAACATTGCATTTAGCAATAACTTGATTAAAAAGTACTTATATTAGAAGGTAAATGTTGGACAACATTGATCTATCAAAGTATCGGAGTAGTATAGATAAACCGAAAAAAAATCTTTTACTTTCTGTCTAAGGTAATATATAAGTTCTTCTAGATGAAATAATTTGCGTTGCATGTTGCGATAACTTGATATACGAAATACTTCTGTCTGGAGGCAAATGATAGACCCTGACGATCTATCTAGGCATCGTAGTTTCATAGTTGAACGGAAACAAGATTTCTTTATCATGGCGCTTCCAAGGAGAATCCTCATGGTCTGCTAGATGAACTAATCAGCATTGCATGTTGAAATTACTTGATTTAGAAAGTACTTGTATTAGATGGTAAATATTTGACAAGTCGGTTTATCAAAGTATCGGAGAAGTATAGATAAAACCAAAAAATTCTTCCACTTTCTGTCTAAGGCAATCTATATGTTCTGCTAGATGAAATAATCAGCGTTGCATGTTGCAATAACTTGGTATACGAAATACTTTTATCTGTAGGCAAATGATCGACCATGACGATTTATCTAGGCATCGTAGTACCATGGTTGAAATGGAAACAAGATTTCTTTTTCCTGGTGCATCCAAGGAGAATCCTTGTGGTCTGCTCGATGAACTAATCAACATTGCATGTTGCAATTACTTGAATTAGAAAGAACTTGTATTAGATGGTAAATATTCGATAAGTCGGTTTATCAAAGTATCGGAGAAGTACAGATAAACCGAAAAAATTCTTCCACTTTCTGTCTAAGGCAATCTATAAGTTCTGCTAGATAAAATAATCAGCGTTGCATGTTGCGATAACTTGATATAAGAAATACTTCTGTCTGTAGGCAAATGATCGACCATGACGATGTATCTATACATCATAGTACCATAGTTGAACGGAAACAAGATTTCTTGTTTGTGGCGCTTCCAAGGAGAATCCTTATGGTCTGCTAGATGAACTAATCAGCATTGCATGTTGCAATTGCTTGATTTAGAAAGTACTTGTATTAGAATGCAAATGTTCGACAAGTCGGTCTATCAAATTATCGGAGTAGTATAGATAAACCGAAAGAATTTTTCCACTTTCTGTCTAAGGCAATCTATAAGTTATGCTAGATGAAATAATCAGCGTTCCATGTTGCTTTAACTTGATATAAGAAATACTTCTGTCTTTAGACAAATGATCGACCATATCGATTTATCTAGGCATCGTATTACCATGGTTGAACGGAAACAAGATTTCTTTTTCCAGGCGCTTCCAAGGAGAATCTTTATGGTCTGCTAGATGAACTAATCAACATTGCATGTTGCAATAACTTGATTTATAAAGTACTTGTATCTGAAGGCAAATGTTCGACAATGTCGGTCAATCTTAGTATCGGAGTAGTATAGATAAACCGAAAAAATTCTTCCAATTTCTGTTAGAGACAATCTATCATTTCTGCTAGATGAACAACCCAGCGTTGAATGTTGCAATAACTTGATATAAGAAATACATCTATTCGTAGGCAAATGATCGACCATATCGATTTATCTATGCATCGTATTACCATTGTTGAACGGAACCAAGATTTCTTTTTCATGGCGCTTCCAAGGAAAATCCTTATGGTCTGCTAGATGAACTAATCAACATTGCATGTTGCACTAACTTGATTTAAAAAGTACTTGCATTCGAAGGCAAATGTTCGACAAGTCGGTCTATCAAAGTATCGGAGTAGTATAGATAAACCGAAAGAATTCTTCAACTTTCTGTCCAAGGCAATCTATAAGTTCTGCTAGATGAAATAATCAGCGTTGCATGTTGCGATAACTTGATATAAGACATACTTCTCTTCGTAAGCAAATCCTCGACCATATCAATTTATCTAGTCATCGTATTACCCTGGTTGAACGGTAACAAGATTTCTTTTTCCTGGCGCTTCCAAGGAGAATCCTTATGGTCTGCTAGATGAACTAATCAACATTGCATGTTGCAATAACTTGATTTATAAAGTACTTGTATCTGAAGGCAAATGTTCGACAATGTCGGTCAATCTTAGTATCGGAGTAGTATAGATAAACCGAAAAAAATTCTTCCAATTTCTCTTAAAGACAATCTATAAGTTCTGCTAGATGAACTAACCAGCGTTGCATGTTGCGATAACTTGATACAAGACATACTTCTCTTCGTAAGCAAATCCTCGACCATATCAATTTATCTAGTCATCGTATTACCCTGGTTGAACGGTAACAAGATTTCTTTTTCCTGGCGCTTCCAAGGAGAATCCTTATGGTCTGCTAGATGAACTAATCAACATTGCATGTTGCAATAACTTGATTTATAAAGTACTTGTATCTGAAGGCAAATGTTCGACAATGTCGGTCAATCTTAGTATCGGAGTAGTATAGCTAAACCGAAAAAAAATCTTCCAATTTCTGTTAGAGACAATCTATCATTTCTGCTAGATGAACAACCCAGCGTTGAATGTTGCAATAAGTTGATATAAGAAATACATCTATTCGTAGGCAAATGATCGACCATATCGATTTATCTATGCATCGTATTACCATTGTTGAACGGAACCAAGATTTCTTTTTCATTGCGCTTCCAAGGAGAATCCTTATGGTCTGCTAGATGAACTAATCAACATTGCATGTTGCACTAACTTGATTTAAAAAGTACTTGCATTCGAAGGCAAATGTTCGACAAGTCGGTCTATCAAAGTATCGGAGTAGTATAGATAAACCGAAAGAATTCTTCAACTTTCTGTCCAAGGCAATCTATAAGTTCTGCTAGATGAAATAATCAGCGTTGCATGTTGCGATAACTTGATATAAGAAATGCTTCTGTCTGTAGGCAAATGATCGACCATGACTATTTATCTAGGCATCGTAGTACTATGGTTGAAAGGAAACAAGATTTTTTTTCCGTGCGCTTCCAAGGATAATCCTTTTTGTCTTCTAGATGAACTAATCAACATTGCATAATGCAATAACTTGATTAAAAAGTATTTATATTAGAAGGTAAATGTTGGACAACATTGTGCTATCAAAGTATCGGAGTAGTATAGATAAACCGAAAAAATTCTTCCACTTTCTGTCTAAGGCAATCTATAAGTTCTGCTAGATGAAATAATCAGCGTTGCATGTTGCGATAACTTGATATAAGAAATACTTCTGTCTGTAGGCAAATGATCGACCATGACGATTTATCTAGTCATCGTCTTACCCTGGTTGAATGGAAACAAGATTTCTTTTTCCTGGCGCTTCCAAGGAGAATCCTTATGGTCTGCTAGATGAACTAATCAGCATTGCGTGTTGCAATTACTTTTTTTAGAAAGTACGTGTATTATTACTTAAATGTTCGACAAGTCGATCTATCAAAGTATCGGAGTAGTATAGATAAACCGAAAAATTCTTCCAATTTCTCTTAAAGACAATCTATAAGTTCTGCTAGATGAACTAACCAGCGTTGCATGTTGCGATAACTTGATATAAGACATACTTCTCTTCGTAAGCAAATCCTCGACCATATCGATTTATTTAGTCATCGTATTACCCTGGTTGAACGGTAACAAGATTTCTTTTTTCTGGCGCTTCCAAGGAGAATCCTTATGGTCTGCTAGATGAACTAATCAACATTGCATGTTGCAATAACTTGATTTATAAAGTACTTGTATCTGAAGGCAAACGTTCGACAATGTCGGTCAATCTTAGTATCGGAGTAGTATAGATAAACCGAAAAAAATTCTTCCAATTTCTGTTAGAGACAATCTATCATTTCTGCTAGATGAACAACCCAGCGTTGAATGTTGCAATAACTTGATATAAGAAATACATCTATTCGTAGGCAAATGATCGACCATATCGATTTATCTATGCATCGTATTACCATTGTTGAACGGAACCAAGATTTCTTTTTCATGGCGCTTCCAAGGAGAATCCTTATGGTCTGCTAGATGAACTAATCAACATTGCATGTTGGACTAACTTGATTTAAAAAGTACTTGCATTCGAAGGCAAATGTTTGACAAGTCGGTCTATCAAAGTATCGGAGTAGTATAGATAAACCGAAAGAATTCTTCAACTTTCTGTCCAAGGCAATCTATAAGTTCTGCTAGATGAAATAATCAGCGTTGCATGTTGCGATAACTTGATATAAGAACTACTTCTGTCTTTAGGCAAATGATCGACCATGACTATTTATCTAGGCATCGTAGTACCATGGTTGAAAGGAAACAAGATTTTTTTCCGTGCGCTTCTAAGGATAATCCTTTTTGTCTTCTAGATGAACTAATCAACATTGCATAATGCAATAACTTGATTAAAAAGTATTTATATTAGAAGGTAAATGTTGGACAACATTGTGCTATCAAAGTATCGGAGTAGTATAGATAAACCGAAAAAATTCTTCCACTTTCTGTCTAAGGCAATCTATAAATTTTGCTAGATGAAATAATCAGTATTGCATGAGGCTATAACTTGATATAAGAAATACTTCTATCCGTAGGCAAATGATCGACCATGACGATTTATCTAGGCATCGTAGCACCATTGTTGAAATGGAAACAAGATTTCTTTTTCCTGGCGCTTCCAAGGAGAATCCTTATGGTCTGCTAGATGAACTAATCAGCATTGCGTGTTGCAATTACTTTTTTTAGAAAGTACGTGTATTATTACGTAAATGTTCGACAAGTCGATCTATCAAAGTATCGGAGTAGTATAGATAAACCGAAAGAATTTTTCCACTTTCTGTTAAAGACAATCTATTAGTTCTGCTAGATGAACTAACCAGCGTTGCATGTTGCGATAACTTGATATAAGAAATACTTCTATTTGTAAGCAAATGCTCGACCATATCGATTTATCTAGTCATCGTCTTACCCTGGTTGAACGGTAACAAGATTTCTTTTTCCTGGCGCTTCCAAGGAGAATCCTTATGGTCTGCTAGATGAACTAATCAACATTGGATGTTGCAATAACTTGATTTATAAAGTACTTGTATCCGAAGGCAAATGTTCAACAATGTCGGTCAATTTTAGTATTGGAGTAGTATAGATAAACCGAAAAAAATTCTTCCACTTTCTGTTAAAGACAATCTATAATTTCTGCTAGATGAACAACCCAGCGTTGCATGTTGCAATAACTTGATATAAGAAATACATTTATTGGTAGGCAAATGATCGACTATATCGATTTATCTATGCATCGTATTAATATTGTTGAACGGAACCAAGATTTCTTTTTCATGGCGCTTCCAAGGAGAATCCTTATGGTCTGCTAGATGAACTGATCAACATTGCATGTTGCACTAACTTGATTTAAAAAGTACTTGCATTCGAAGGCAAATGTTCGACAAGTCGGTCTATCAAAGTATCGGAGTAGTATAGATAAACCGAAAGAATTCTTCAACTTTCTGTCTAAGGCAATCTATAAGTTCTGCTAGATGAAATAATCAGCGTTGCATGTTGCGATTACTTGATATAAGAACTACTTCTGTCTGTAGGCAAACGATCGACCATGACTATTTATCTAGGCATCGTAGTACCATGGTTGAAAGGAAACGAGATTTTTATTGCGTGCGCTTCCAAGGAGAATCCTTATTGTCTTCTAGATGAACTAATCAACATTGCATAATGCAATAACTTGATTAAAAAGTGCTAATATTAGAAGCTAAATGTTTGACAACATTGTGCTATCAAAGTATCGGAGTAGTATAGATAAACCGAAAAAATTCTTCCACTTTCTGTCTAAGCCAATCTATAAGTTCTGTTAGATGAAATAATCAGCGTTGCATGTGGCGATAACTTAATATAAGAAATACTTCTATCTGTAGGCAAATGATCGACCATGACGATTTATCTAGGCATCGTAGCACCATGGTTGAAATGGAAACAAGATTTCTTTTTCCTGGCGCTTCCAAGGAGAATCCTTATGGTCTGCTAGATGAACTAATCAGCATTGCGTGTTGCAATTACTTCTTTTAGAAAGTACCTGTATTATTATGTAAATGTTCGACAAGTCGGTCTATCAAAGTATCGGAGTAGTATATATAAACCGAAAGAAGTTTTCCACTTTCTGTTAAAGACAATCTATAAGTTCAGCTGGATGAACTAACCAGCGTTGCTTTGCGATAACTTGATATAAGAAATACTTCTATTCGTAAGCAAATGCTCGACCATATCGATTTATCTAGTCATCGTATTACCCTGGTTGAACGGTAACAAGATTTCTTTTTCCTGGCGCTTCCAAGGAGAATCCTTATGGTCTGCTAGATGAACTAATCAGCATTGCGTGTTGCAATTACTTTTTTTAGAAAGTACGTGTATTATTATGTAAATGTTTGACAAGTCGGTCTATCAAAGTATCGGAGTAGTATAGATAAACCGAAAAAAAATCTTTTACTTTCTGTCTAAGGTAATATATAAGTTCTTCTAGATGAAAAAATTTGCGTTGCATGTTGCGATAACTTGATATACGAAATACTTCTGTCTGGAGGCAAATGATAGACCATGACGATCTATCTAGGCATCGTAGTTTCATAGTTGAACGGAAACAAGATTTCTTTATCCTGGCGCTTCCAAGGAGAATCCTTATGGTCTGCTAGATGAACTAATCAGCATTGTATTTAGCAATAATTTTTTTAAAAAGTACTTGTTTTCGAAGGCAAATGTTCGACAAGTCGGTCTTTCTAAGTATCGGAGTAGTATAGATAAACCGAAAAAATTCTTCCATTTGCTGTCATTCATTAGTTATGTTAGATGAGTAAGTATCAGTTCATCCAGAAGTTTAGCTAAGTATCGTAGTCGTATAGTAAACGGAGAGAAGAGAATTCTTCCAGTTACCGCCAACGAAAATTCTGACGGTTTGACAGCATTACATGTTACAATAAATAAATTTAAAATATACATCTCTTCGAATGCAAAGGTTTGACAACTTTGGTCTTTATAAGTATCGCAGTATTACAGATAAACGGCAAACGTATATCTTCTACTTGCTGCCTAAGAAAATCCATAAGTTCTGCTAGATGAACTAATAGGTATTTAATGTTGCAATAAATAAAATTAAAATGTATTTCTATTCGATCAGGTTCGACAATGTCGATCAATCCGAGTATCGTTGCAATGTTGATAAATCGAAAAAATGTCTTCGTCTACTCTCTGCGAACGGCAATACAAAAGTTCTGCCAGATGAACTAATCAGCATTGCATGTTTTAAATAGCGTGATTTATAAAGTACTTCAATTTCAAGGCAAACATTCGATAACGTCGATCTATCTAAGTATAGTAGTATAGTCGAAAGGAAAAAGATTCCTGTCAGTTGCAGTATAAGCAAAGCATAGAGAATCCTAACGGTATGCTAGATAAACTAACCAGCATTGTATGATTCAAAAACTTCACTTATAAAGTACTTCTATTTAAAGGCAAACATACAACAAAGTCAATCGATCTAAGTGTCGTAGTAGTATAGATAAACAAAAAATGTCTCTAGTTGATGCACAGAGAATGGACGCGGTCTGCTGGATCAATAACTTGATTTAAAAAGTACTTATGTTCAAAAGTACATATTTGACAACTTTTATCAATCTAAATGTCGTAGTATAGTTGAAAGGAAAGAGATTTCAATAAGTTGCAAATATAGCAAACCAGGACGAATTCTTGAAGTCTGATAGATAAATAAATCAGCATTACCTGTTGCAATATATCGATTTAGGAAGTACATCTATACAAATGCAAAATTTCGAAACTTCGATATATCTAAGTATCTGAGTAATATTGATGAAAAGAAAAAATATATCTTCTTCCAGTTGCTTCCAAGGAAAATCCTTACGGTCTGCTAGATGAACTAATCAGCAATGGATGTTGCAATAACTTGATTTAAAAAGTACTCGTATTAGAAAGTAAATGTTCGAAAACGTCGGTTTACCAAAGTAAAGGGGTAGTATAGATAAACCGAACGAAAATTATTTCACTTGCTGTCTAAAGCAATTCATAAGTTCTGCTAGATGAACTAACCAGCGTTGCATGTTGCGATAACTTGATATAAGAAATATTTCTATTCGTAGGCAAATGTTAGAACATGACTATTTATCTAGGCATCGTAGTATCATAGTTGAACGGAAAAAAGATTACTATTTCTAGGCGCTTCCAAGGAGAATCTTTATAGTCTGCTAGATGAACTAATCGACATTGCATGTAGCAATAACTTGATTTAAAAAGTACTTGCAATTGAAGGCAAATGTTCGACAAGTCGTCTATCAAAGTATCGGAGTAGCATAGATAAACCAAAAAAATTCTATCACTTTCTCTCTAAGGCAACCTATAAGTTCTGCAAGATGAAATAATCAGCGTTGCATGTTGCGATAATTGATATAAGAAATACTTCTGTCTGTAGGCAAATGATCGACCATATCGATTTATCTAGGCATCCGTATTACCATAATTGAACGGAAACAAGATTTCTTTTTCCTGGCGCTCCCAAGGAAAATCTTTATGGTCTGCTAGATGAACAGATCAACACTGCATGTTGCAATAACTTGATTTATAAAGTACTTGTATTCGAAGGCAAATGTCTGACAACGTCGGTCTATCAAAGTATCGGAGAAGTATAGATTAACCGAAAAAATTCTTCCAATTTCTGTTAAAGACAATCTATAACTTCTGCTAGATGAACTAACCAGCGTTGAATGTTGCGATTACTTGATATAAGAAATACTTCTATTCGTAGGCAAATGCTCGTTCATGACGATTATTCTAGACATAGTATTACCATGGTTGAATAGAAAAAAGATTTGTTTTACCAGGCGCTTCCAAGGAGAATCCTCATGGTCTGCTAGATAAACTAATCAACATTGCATGTTGCAAAAACTTGATTTATAAAGTACTTGTATTAGATGGTAAATGTTCGACAACGCCGATCTATCTAAGTATCGGAGTAGTTCAGATTAACCGAGAAAATTCTTCTACTTTATGCCTAAGACAATCTATAAGTTCTGATAGATGAACTAACAAGCGTTGCATGTTACAATAACTTGATATAAGAAATACTTCTATTCGTAATAAATGCTCGATCATATCGATTTATCTAGGCTTCGAATTACCATGGTTGAACAGAAACAAATTTCTTTTCCCAGGCACTTCCAAGGAGAATCCTTATGGTCTGCTAGATTAACTAATCAGCATTGCATGTTGCAATTGCTTGATTTAGAAAGTACTTGTATTAGAATGCAAATGTTCGACAAGTCGGTCTATCAAATTATCGGAGTAGTATAGATAAATCGAAAGAATTTTTCCACTTTCTGTCTAAGGCAATCTATAAGTTCTGCTAGATGAAATAATCAGCGTTCCATGTTGTTATAAATTGATATAAGAAATACTTCTGTCTGTAGACAAATGATCGACCATATCGATTTATCTAGGCATCGTAGTACCATGGTTGAACGAAAACAAGATTTCTGTTTCCTTGCGTTTCCAAGGAGAATCCTTATGGTCTGCTAGAGGAACTAATCAACATTGCGTGTTGTAATAACTTGATTTATAAAGTACTTGTATTAGATGGTAAATGTTCAACTACGTCTGTCTACCAAAGTATCGGGGTTGTATAGATTAACCGATAAAATTCTTTCACTTTCTGTCTAAGGCAATCTCTAAGTTTTACTAGATGAAATAATCAGCGTTGCATGTTGCAATAACTTGATATAAGAAATACTTCTATTTCTAGGCAAATGGTCGAGCAGTTCGATTTATCTAGGCATCGTATTACCATGGTTGATTTAAAAAAAAATCTTTTACCAGGCGCTTCCAAGGAGAATCCTTATGATCTGCTAGATGAACTAATCAGCATTGCATTTAGCAATAACGTTTTTTAAAAAGTACTTGTATTCGAAGGCAAATCTTCTACTACGACGTTCTACCAAAGTATCGCGGTAGTATAGATTAACCGAAAAAATTCTTCAACTTTCTGTCTAAGGTAATCTCTAAGTTTTACTAGATGAAATAATCAGCGTTGCATGTTTCGTTAACTTGATATAAGAAATACTTCTATCTGTTTGAAAATGCTCGACCATATCGATTTATCTAGGCATCGTAGTACCATGGTTGAACGAAAACAAGATTTCTGTTTCTTGGCGCTTCCAAGGATAATCCTTTTTGTCTTCTAGATGAACTAATCAACATTGCATAATGCAATAACTTGATTAAAAAGTATTTATATTAGAAGGCAAATGTTCGACTACGTCGGTCTATATAAGTATCGGAGTATTATTGATAAACCGAAAAAATTCTACCACTTTCTGTCTAAGGCAATCTCTAAGTTTTACTAGATGAAATAGTCAGCGTTGCATGTTGCGATAACTTGATATAAGAAATACTTCTATTTGTGGGCAAATTTTCGACCAGTTCGATTTATCTAGGCATCGTATTACCATGGTTGATTTGAAAGAAAAATTCTTTTACCAGGCGCTTCCAAGGAGAATCCTTATGGTCTGCTAGATGAACTAATCAGCGTTGCATTTAGCAATAACTTTTTTAAAAAGTACTTGTTTTCGAAGGCAAATGTTCCACTACGACGGTCTATCAAAGTATCGGAGTAGTATAGATAAAATGAAAAAATTCTTCCAATTTCTGTTAAAGACAATCTATAAGTTTTACTAGATGAAATAATAAGCGTTGCATGATGCTATAACTTGATATAAGAAATACTTCTATTTGTAGACAAATGGTCGACCAGTTCGATTTATCTAGGCATCGTATTACCATGGTTGATTTGAAAAAAATTCTTTTACCAGGCGCTTCCAAAGAGAATCCTTATGGTCTGCTAGATGAACTAATCAGCAATGCATTTAGCAATAACTTTTTTTTAAAAAGTACTTGTATTCGAAGGCAAATGTTCGACTACGACGGTCTATCTAAGAATCGGAGTAGTATAGATAAACCGAAAAAATTCTTCCACTGTCTGTCTAAGGCAATTTCTATGTTTTACTGGATGAAATAATCAGCGTTGCATTTTGCGATAACTTGATATAAGAAATACTTCTATCTGTTTGCAAATGCTCGACCATATCTATTTATCTAGGCATCGTAGTACCATGGTAGAAATGGAAACAAGATTTCTTTTTCCTGGCGCATCCAAGGAGAATCCTTATGGTCTGCTCGATGAACTAATTAGCATTGCATGTTGTAATTACTTGATTTATAAAGGACTTGTATTAGATGTTAAATGTTCGACTACGTCGGTTTACCAAAGTATCGGGGTAGTATAGATTAACCGAAAAAATTCTTCCACTTTTTGTCTAAGGCAATCTCTTAGTTCTACTTGATGAAATAATCAACGTTGCATGTTGCAGTTACTTGATATAAGAAATACTTCTATTTGTACGCAAATGGTCGATTATATCGATTTATCTAGGCATCGTATTACCATGGTCGAACGGAAACAAGATTTCTTTTTCCCTGCACTTCAAAGGAGAATCCTTATTGTCTGCTAGATGAACTAATCAGCATTGCATTTAGCAATAACTTGATTAAAGAGTACTTATATTAGAAGGTAAATGTTGGACAACTTTGATCTATCTAAGTATCGGAGTACTGTAGATATACCGAAAAAATTCTTCCACTTTCTGTCTTGACTTAAAAAGTACTTGTATTCGAAGGCAAATGTTCAACAACGCCGATCTATCTAACTATCGGAGTAGTTTAGATAAACCGAAAAAATTCTTCTAATTTATGTCTAAGGCAATCTATCAGTTCTGCTAGATAAACTAACCAGCGTCGCATGTTGCAATAACTTGATATAAGAAATACTTCTATTCGTAGGCAAATGCTCGACCATATCGATTTATCTATTCAGCGTATTACCGTGGTTGAACAAAAAAAAGATTTCTTTTATTAGACGCTTCCAAGGAGAATCTTTATGGTCTGCTAGATGAACTGATCAACATTGCATGTTGCAAAATCTTGATTTATAAAGTACTTGTATTAGATGGTAAATGCTCGACTACGTCGTCTACCAAAGTATCGGGGTAGTTTAGATAAACTGAAAAAACTCTTTCACTTTCTGTCTAAGGCAATCTCTAAGTTTTACTAGATGAAATAACCAGCGATGTATGTTGCGATAACTTGATAAAAGAAATACTTCTATTCGTATGCAAATGATCGACCATGACGATTTATCTAGGCATCTTAGCACCATGGTTGAAATGGAAACTAGATTTCTTTTACCAGGCGCTTCCAAAGAGAATCCTTATAGTCTGTTAGATGAACTAATCAACATTGCATGTTGTAAAAACTTGATTTATAAAGTACTTGTATTAGATGGTAAATGTTCGACTACGTCTGTCTACCAAAGTGTCGGGTTAGTATAGATTAACCGAAAAAATTCTCGCACTTTCTGTCTAAGGCAATCTCTAAGTTTTACTGGATGAAATAATCAGCGTTGCATGTTGCGATAACTTGATATAAGAAATACTTCTATTCGTAGGCAAATGCTTGACCATATCGATTCATCTAGGCATAGTATTATCATGGTTGAACGGGAAAAGGATTTATATTCCCATCCGCTTCCAAGGAGAATCATTTTGGTCTGCTAGATGAACTAATAAGCATTGCGTGTTGCTTTAACTTGATAAAGAAGGTACTCATATTCAAAGGAAAAAATTTTCAACGTCGATCGATCTAAGTATTATAGCATTGTTAAAAGGAAAAATATTTCTCGTTACTTTTGTTTTTTAGGAGAATATTTACGTTCTCCTAGATGAACTAATCAGCATTGCTTGTTACGGTAACTTGATTAAAAAGTACTTATTTTCGAAAACAAATGTTCAATAACGTCAATCGATGTAAGTATCGTAGTTGTGTTGATATACGAAAAAAGTTTTTTCTAGTTGCTTCCATATTCAATCTTTAATTTCTGCTAGATGAACTAACCAGCGTTGAATGTTGCTAATAACTTGATTTAAAAAGTACTCCTATTCGAAGTCAAAGGTCCAACAACGTCGATCTGTATAAATCTTATTGTAGTATAGTTAAACGGAAAAAGATAATTTCTTTCATTTACTGCGAAATGCAGTTCTCATAAGTTCTACCAGATAAACGTACTTACTAGCATTTCAAATACTTCATTGACGTGTTGAATAAATTCGAACGGAAATAGACACATTCAAATTGCTCTACACATAAGACATCTAAAACATTAAAAGTTTTTATAAATGTTAAAATAAAACAAAAACAAAATCTGTTTTTTAGCACTCAACGACTCATCGTAAAAATTTCTAATTTTTTAAAATCAATTGTCGAACCACACTTTTTTATTGAGGCTAATGTAACCTATTAAGTAACAAAATAATTTGTCAGTACATACAACTTTTTTATATTATTAAGATGTAAATTAATCATCATACCCATCATTTACAACACACGATTGCTACGATAGGAACAATTCGAAAAATTTAAAGACTAATTTTAATATATTATAAAATCAGAAATTTTCGCCTAGCAGAAAATTTACCGTAATTACTAATCAATAAGATAGTTTAGTGATACTTAAAATTTAACATTATAACTTTAAGATAATGAATAGATAAACTATATATATAGTTTATCTATACTAAACTATATATATATAGTCAAGCATCCGAAAGTTTGATCCTCTGGTTGTTTATGATGGTCTGCATTGCAAATTGTTGGATTTAAGAGCTAACGCCACCAACAATTTAAGCTAGATGTCGGAAATGCATTTTTACAATGTCACAGAGGCAGCCGAAACGGCGTGTGATAGTTCATCTTAATGACGATGGCTGCCGGCTATCACATGACCGTCTAGGAGTGACGAGAGTTTGCAGACTGAAGAATATGCTCGATTCGAACACTTACTTAAATATATATATATATATATATATATATATATATATATATATATATATATATATATATATATATATATATATATATATATATATATATTAAAATTATAATATACTTTCAATAGAAACGGCTGTGCATTTTGAAGCTGAACTTGACTTTCTATGTACAAGACCGGACATGATATGCTTACGCCAAATACACACTAAAATTAATCAAAGTAAATAACTAAAATCAATTTATATTAGTCAAAAATTAAATTCAATAAGTAAATTCTTATTATTCTTCAGGCTTTGTCCCGCTTTGAGGCAAGGTCGGCTAATAAGTAAATTGAATTCTATTATTTAATTTCATTAGTAATCATGAATTCTATTAGCACAGTTTACGAATACACATACAAGAACTCAATTTAACTAAATGATGTTAAACTAGGTTATTATAAAAGGTACCTGGGCGGTAAGAATCTGTACACGTAAACGTACGTTTTGAAGGCTGGTAATTCCCACATTGTATGTGTAAAAGATGAAATTGTAGATAGGTATGTATATATTTAATGATTTAGGTGAGAAGGTTTATATTTATATTATTTATTAACCTTTACCGATTCATTTTAAATTAAAAGTAAAAAGGTAGCACCAAAACTTATCTTCTACTTCGTATTGTCATATAGAGTACGCTAAAACAAATAAAAATTAAACATATCAAAATTTTCCTAAATCTCATAATAAAATTGCTAGATTTACCAGTACAATTTACTCGAGTTAAATTTTTTTATTTCATCGATTCAAAAATATAATACGATAAAAATATAATCGATATGTTTGTTTTGATGATTTTCTTAAAAATATAATCGATGATCTTCGTTTAAGCTGTTATGATTGTATGATTTATTGCAGTTTTTGACCACAAGACGGACAGTAACAAGCGTGGGGTTGTTCTACCTTTGCGCTGCATCTTCGACAAATTTTTCTAGGAAAGTTGTTACCAGCGGAATTGTTTGATATCGATCCGGATTGTGGTTTATGACTATTGTCAATTTGTGATGAGATAACTGTTTCTTTAACTGTGGAAGACGATGGTAACATAGAAGGTCCTTTACCTTCGTCGCATGTAACGGAACACGTATTCTTATTAACATCTTTGATATTAAGTTTCAAATGGAAACTTTTGTCGAGATCTTGTAAATGACCAGGCGAAATAGTTGTCTTTTTAACAAGGGGTGCTTTATACTTTTTTCGTCTTTCTTCACGAACCAGCATTGCAGAATTTGTGGCATTCAGGTGTCTGCTATTGAACATACTTGATCGAAGTTTCTTAAATTTGTCTTCGCAAAACGGAAAATGACGTTCCGCTGCTTTTGGATCGAAATGTCGACAGCAATTTGGGCATTTTAGATAATGATCAGGAATTTCACCAGGGACGACTGGAGGTAAAGGCTTACCAGCTTTAACTAAAGCAAATGTTTTTCTAGTCTCTCTAATTTGCTTAACAAAATTCGCATGGTGCTTACGCCAATTTGAACTGTTCACATGATCTTTGCCACAAATTTCAGGTCTAACAGCGTCGACATGTATATACTTGTTTCCAAGACGCACAACCCTTTGCTTGTATGACTCAAAGATTTCACGGGTACTGAAACACTGTCGTTCACACATTTTGAAATGCTTAGCAAATCTCTCAACAGCAAAGTAACGCTTGCAGCATGGACACTCACGTCGTTCCACATCTGCAACAGCATCTTCGACGATTGTAAGATCCAGCTGACTAGGTTCTAATGGTTTGATAGGACAGTCATCAATAGACATTGTCATTTTATTCTGAAATTGTTTAGATAATCTTCAAAGTAAGAAACAAATTTAAAAATAAATTAAACTGTTTGTTTGATTATAAACATATAAAATAAGATTTACATAATATTGGCTTTCAATTAATTAGTAACAGTTGTTTACTAAAATAAATCTTTAAATACATATAATAACAAATAATAACTTTAAATACATAAATTAGTAATAACTTTATAATAAATAATATAATTTATCAATATACCTGTATTATAATATAATAACTTCAATTATAAATAATAACTCTGTAATAGCTCTATAATGCGTAAAGACACGATAAGAACGTTTTCAACATGTCAATATATTATATTGATGCGTCGTCATTCACTACTAATGTGATATGATATAATTTAATAACCAAAAGTAAATAAAAAATAAAAATAATAGCAATTAGCTCATCCTATTTAGACAAATATAAATGTGTATTTTGGCAAATATAAGTTTGCTTTGATAATTTTATATTGCAAACGTAATTTCAATCCAAATATGTAATCCGTTGCTAAATACACTATTTTAAAGCTTAATAGTGAAAGAACAAAAATAATTTGTGAAGTACACTGAATAATGAGATAGTTAATTACATTTGACGACAACTTAACATCATAAGCAAGAATTTGCTTATGATGATAAGCAAATGGGCCGAATCCTTTGTGGGGCCAAAACCTTTTTAGAGGCCGAAATCTGATAGCATAGCAGTTCCTTATGATGACCTCTAATTCTTATTCTGATACAACGTCTGTTATTTATTAGTCAATTCATAAAAATGACGTGTATTTTAAATTTCATTTTTTTATTTTAACTTGATATAAATTATAGAAAATCTAAAAACAATTATTAATTTTATTATTTAATTATTAAATTTTGATTTAGCATTATTATGTTTTGTTTATTTTATTATAATTATATTGAATACGTAGACTCAGTTAGCTGATTTGATTTATGCAAATGTTTAATGAATGCAAAGAATGCATCTGCTTAAAGAGCATTAATAAATTAGAGACCTATTAAAATACATATTGCAAAAAACATATCTCATTACGAAACGACCGTTAACTACAAAGGATTGGGCATATTACATCTTAAATAGATAATCAGAATACTCGTGATTATATAACGCATTGTATGAACAACTTGATATATCTGTTTCATAAAACATAATTCGATATATCTGTTTCATAAGGCGGGTAAAGTAAACGAGTACATTAAAAACGAGTAGATGAGTAAATGGTCTTAAATCTATACCGTAAAAATTTTCTTATATTGAAAAAGTGGGATCAGAACACACCAGTTGACACCAACGAGACACATTCGGACAGAGCTAATCAAGGTCTTTCCCACATCTAAAAGACCAATTGGAGCGCACGATGGTAGGTAGTCTCGATATGAAAAACTTAAGAAATCTTAGCCTTTGCTTTGGGGGACGTTATTATGAAAAAAACAAACCAAACCCGTGATTGTTGAGGTGCACTAAATGTGCAGATGATCACTCTCTTTTAATAGCAGATGTTGTACCGATTTGTGGCCACATAGCTCACTTTAGGACAATTTTGAATTTATTCAAGTCGCATCCGGCAGTCCATTTAACCGTAATGGGAAACCATAGGTATCTTATTAAATATGTAGAGACTGAAAGGGGTTGATTATTCATAATAAAGGAGAGATATGATATTGCTAGTCTCTATAATTTTTTATTGGTCAAAGCGATGCCATGAAAGACAACCGCCTGTGATTTGAAGAAATTTTGATCCAAATTTGATTAGGGTGGTTGGTCTTCTAATCTTATGATTAAACTGTTGATGCCAGAAATTAAATTTTTGCACCTGCGTCAAGAGAACAGGGATGTGGTATCATCAGCTTATACAACCAGATTTTGATCTCGATTCAAAGGATTACATATAACAATGGAGGCGGCAAGTATAATATAGGAGAAAGTGAAAGCCTTTGGGCACACCTGAAATTGGATAGAACTGACGTGCATCATGGTCGATCAAAACAAACTCGCATTTCCTACAACTGGAAAGAGCCTGAGAGTATTATATAAGATAGCTACTCTAATTGGCTTAAAGGGGAGCATCCTCCTCAGCAGCGTATCCTACTCCAGCAGCCAATGAAGTAAATCATGTGATGTAAACATTTATTGGCGCAACTGCTCAATACAATAGAAGAAAATAATCACAATAAGACTCTAAACTATCGCCTGTTCAACCACTTCTGCGCTGTCATTCACAGTGCACTTTGTCTGCGTTTGATTGTCAAAATGACTACGAAAAGCATGTGCGAAATTTGCACAGTATAAAAGCGACTTACCGTGGGATCAAGTTTATTGACATGATGCTCTACAAAATGTTGCACAAATATTTTCGTGGAAGTAGATACAATTTTCGCAGAAGAATCTAAGTGAACTCTTTCACATTGACCGTCAGTGGAAAAAATAATCTACGATATTCATCTGATTGTCGTTGCATAAAACGTCGTCAGCAAACTACGGAAATTTTTATCAATACTCAATGCTATTTAATCACATTTCAGACGTAGAAGAATCTTACTGCACTTTTGCGTATTTTCCGATTGTAGAAAAAAATGTACGGTTTTATCTGATAGTCGCAAACGGAATTATGTGATTGTTACATGTCGACAGTCCTACCGAAAATGTGATCAATATTCACTGCTATTTAATCTAATTTTCGACGAAGAAGAATCTGAGTGCACTTGTGCAGAATGACCGATTGTGGCAAATAGTTATCTACAATTTTGGCCAATATTCGCAAACGAATATTTGTGTTTGTTGCATAAAACGTCGTCAGCAATACTACGGAAAATGCGATAAAGACTCACTGCGATTTAATGAAATTTTTGATGAAGAAAAATCTGAGTACACGCTTTCATATTGACCAATTGAAGAATCGTTATCTACTATTTTGGTATGTTGTTCGCCAAGGTAGTACTGCACATGTTGCATGAAAAATCGTGACACGTTACCAAGAGAAATATGATCAAAAGTCAATGTTATTTGATCAAATTACAAACGAAGAAGAATATTAATGTACTATCGCAGAATTCTTTTTGTGAAAAAATTAATCTACAATTTTGCTCTAATTTCTTGAAAATTATTAAAATATGCAACAAACTGATAAAGTAAATTAAGACGAAGCGAAACTAACATTATGTTAGTCGACGGACTTAAGTTGTTTTTTACAATCAGATAAGTCTGAGACGTTCTTTACCACCAATCAATAATTATTTAGAGGATATATTACATACGTGACGTGTATATATTATAATCTTCAACTCAACCACTAAAATTCGTATTTTTTCGTAACATTTTATCGGATAATAAGGTTACAATTTAGTTACATTATATCCTGCTAATATTATTAATACGGATAGTTTTATAACTAGTGATAATCTCGCTTTTATGTTTTTATGACGCGTACATTCTTTAGTCGTTAATATAATCATTTGATAATATCTGATATGAACATATAGATATTCGGGCATAAAATATATCGATTAAAATATATTATTGGAACCTATTAATATTTTGAATCAAAAAATATGATGAATTTGACAACTCTCTTGTAAATATGAAAAGATAATATGCTTGAAAAATATTTATCATTAGTAAATCTTTATTTGCTGCAATAACTAATAGTTCGAAATATATTTTTAATATTTTCAAAAAATTAAATGTTTATTATTTTACACAATTTAAACATTACAAATAATTATTGTAGCTTCAATGCAGAACCTAAACTGTAATTTAAGTTTTTTTAAATTTTCGCCAATATTACGATTAAGAATGAAAACATAATTTACATTTGTATCTTTAAAGTAAAATATTTATTTTGAATAACATAATAATTTCAGTAAAAATAAATAAAATTTTAAATATAATAGAATAATGGCATACGATAAAATGTATTGTCAAAAGGATAAAAAATTTTATGAAATGTGCAAACGCAACAGTACATATCGAGTAACAAAGCTAGGACATGTGTATTTGCTTTGATAATAATATTTCGCTGGAAGAACACGCATTTAATTGGCGTGATGTTTTTAACAAATTGACATAAGAAAAGCATTATAATTGCAAACTCAGAAAATTATTTATAGGCATTCAGTAGAAAAATTAATTCGCACTCTCAAGTCAACATTTATCTGTTTTCTCTTTAGTAAAATCTTAAATATTACGTTAATTAATAAATTGCATTTAAAAATTGCATTTGATATTTAATTCCAAGTGTTGTCGAAGTAATTAAAATTACCAGAATTAGATTAATTTACTTAAGATAATTTTTTAATGGTATACTAATTGTTGTGTATCATTTTATTATCACGTTAGCATTTTCTGTAAAATCATTCTATCAAGAATTCATTTGAAAAATACGATTCATATGACCGCTATCATAAATGATAAAAATGTACTGAGTTTATAAGACACAACTAACAAAAATATATGCTACCAAACAAAGGATTATCGAATGATATATATCGCAATTATGCTGCAAAGTATAATCAAACATGTTTGAGCATTATCACTTCACTATATAGCATTTTACAACTGACGAATCTAATTTTATAATTGAAAATTTGAACTAAATATTAATATGACGTATAGAATTTAAGAATTAATATCAAATATAGTGTAAATCAAATAGTGAAAAAAATATTGTGATATTTTCTTAATATTATTAGGGGATAAACACATTATCCGTTGATTAACTAAGCCCACTGATCCGAAGCTTTTATAGATGAACTCAGCCACAGTCTATATGTATTGCTGATTACTCTGTAGCGTTTACAAATCACAATTAACGAAAATCTGACTTATATTTTGGCCACAGCTCACGTAGATTAATAAGCATGTAAAACTGTATTAATCAAAATATAAAAATCGAATATCTTACCAAGTTATAAACTTTCTATAACAAAACAGAGATTAAATTATAAGAGAAAATGACACACAGAGAACCTAAACGGCGCTAAAATGCAAACACAACATTGCGTTACTCATTTTCATTCATACGTTTTAAAAGTTATGTTCTTATCTACATGTGTAGTAGCTAAAGGCGTTTGGCCATATTGGAAAAATAGCGAGCAAGCTACATAATATTATATATTTACATTTATTTATATATAATTTACATAAATTTATATAATTTATATATTTATATTTAAAAACAAAAACACATATATAATTTAAGTTATTTATAATTCAATCAATATAGCACAATGTAGCTATTTGACCAAATTAGGTATTAGCTAGCGTATGAACATATAGTACTATTTTTCAAAGACTACTATATTTAAAAAAATACTATCTATTTCAAATATAATATAAAATATAACAAATTTAGCTAAATATTTAATTTAAATATTGTCTGCTGCTAATTTTAGATAAGCAACTAACTCATGCTAAATGCTAAAATAAATATAACGATATTTAAAAGCATATCAGTACAGTTTTGGTTCCCAGATTAAAGAACTAAGATAATATGACATTTATTAAATAAGCAACCGAAGCCATTCAAATTTCCACAAAACAACTATTTTTACAATTCCAATTATTATGCATGAACCTTTTTTGGCAAAAAAAGTAAATTTCTATCTGCTGTAAGGTTTGTTTTTATCAAAATTTGTATTAATAGTATACAAGAATATTTAATATTCTTACATTACGTAAATCATGTATTTGCCGAGCAATAATAACAGAGAATACACAATGTCAAATTTTAATATATCTGAGACCGACACAATAAGCCGGACGCGAAAGAATGACTAATGCCGTTTCGTCATTATTTCGCGTTTTGCTTATATGATTACTAAATAATTAAATACAATCGTCGCGCACCTTCCCTATTTCTAAAAACACAGGCACCTGACTCTGTAAGGCAGTATCACAGTCGTTTACTCTTCCAAATAATAATATCCGATAGCAATTTTAAACTTATATCATCACATTCGTAGAAAATAATCTCAAAAGGACGCTAAACTATCGCCTGTTCAACCACTTCTGCGCTGTCATTCACAGTGCACTTTGTCTGCGTTTGATTGTCATAATGACTACGAAAAGCAAGTGCGAAATTTGCACAGTATAAAAGCGACTTACCGTGGGATCCAGTTTATTGACTTGATGCTCTACAAAATGTTGCACAAATATTTTCGTGGAAGTAGATACAATTTTCGCAGAAGAATCTAAGTGAACTCTTTCACATTGACCGTCAGTGGAAAAAATAATCTACGATATTCATCTGATTGTCGTTGCATAAAACGTCGTCAGCAAACTACGGAAATTTTTATCAATACTCAATGCTATTTAATCACATTTCAGACGTAGAAGAATCTTACTGCACTTTTGCGTATTTTCCGATTGTAGAAAAAAATGTACGGTTTTATCTGATAGTCGCAAACGGAATTATGTGATTGTTACATGTCGACAGTCCTACCGAAAATGTGATCAATATTCACTGCTATTTAATCTAATTTTCGACGAAGAAGAATCTGAGTGCACTTGTGCAGAATGACCGATTGTGGCAAATAGTTATCTACAATTTTGGCCAATATTCGCAAACGAATATTTGTGTTTGTTGCATAAAACGTCGTCAGCAATACTACGGAAAATGCGATAAAGACTCACTGCGATTTAATGAAATTTTTGATGAAGAAAAATCTGAGTACACGCTTTCATTTTGACCAATTGAAGAATCGTTATCTACTATTTTGGTATGTTGTTCGCCAAGGTAGTTCTGCACATGTTGCATGAAAAATCGTGACCCGTTACCAAGAGAAATATGATCAAAACTCAATGTTATTTGATCAAATTACAAACGAAGAAGAATATTTATGTACAATCGCAGAATTCTTTTTGTGAAAAAATTAATCTACAATTTTGCTCTAATTTCTTGAAAATTATTAAAATATGCAACATACTGATAAAGTACATTAAGACGAAGCGAAACTAACATTATGTTAGTCGACGGACTTAAGTTGTTTTTTACAATCAGATAAGTCTAAGACGTTCTTTACCACCAATCAATAATTATTTAGAGAATATATTACATACGTGACGTGTATATATTATAATCTTCAACTCAACCACTAAAATTCGTATATTATTAATACGGATGGTTTTATAACTAGTGATAATCTCGCTTTTATGTTTTTTATGACGCGTACATTCTTTAGTCGTTAATATAATCATTTGATAATATCTGATATGAACATATAGATATTCGGGCATAAAATATATCGATTAAAATATATTATTGGAACCTATTAATATTTTGAATCAAAAAATATGATGAATTTGACAACTCTCTTGTAAATATGAAAAGATAATATGCTTGAAAAATATTTATCATTAGTAAATCTTTATTTGCTGCAATAACTAATAGTTCGAAATATATTTTTAATATTTTCAAAAAATTAAATGTTTATTATTTTACACAATTTAAACATTACAAATAATTATTGTAGCTTCAATGCAGAACCTAAACTGTAATTTAAGATTTTTAAAATTTTCGCCAATATTACGATTAAGATTGAAAACATAATTTACATTTGTATCTTTAAAGTAAAATATTTATTTTGAACAACATAATAATTTCAGTAAAAATAAATAAAATTTTAAATATAATAGAATAATGGCATACGATAAAATGTATTGTCAAAAGGATAAAAAATTTTATGAAATGTGCAAACGCAACAGTACATATCGAGTAACAAAGCTAGGACATGTGTATTTGCTTTGATAATAATATTTCGCTGGAAGAACACGCATTTAATTGGCGTGATGTTTTTAACAAATTGACATAAGAAAAGCATTATAATTGCAAACTCAGAAAATTATTTATAGGCATTCAGTAGAAAAATTAATTCGCACTCTCAAGTCAACATTTATCTGTTTTCTCTTTAGTAAAATCTTAAATATTACGTTAATTAATAAATTGCATTTAAAAATTGCATTTGATATTTAATTCCAAGTGTTGTCGAAGTAATTAAAATTACCAGAATTAGATTAATTTACTTAAGATAATTATTTAATGGTATACTAATTGTTGTGTATCATTTTATTATCACGTTAGCATTTTCTGTAAAATCATTCTATCAAGAATTCATTTGAAAAATACGATTCATATGACCGCTATCATAAATGATAAAAATGTACTGAGTTTATAAGACACAACTAACAAAAATATATGCTACCAAACAAAGGATTATCGAATGATATATATCGCAATTATGCTGCAAAGTATAATCAAACATGTTTGAGCATTATCACTTCACTATATAGCATTTTACAACTGACGAATCTAATTTTATAATTGAAAATTTGAACTAAATATTAATATGACGTATAGAATTTAAGAATTAATATCAAATATAGTGTAAATCAAATAGTGAAAAAAATATTGTGATATTTTCTTAATATTATTAGGGGATAAACACATTATCCGTTGATTAACTAAGCCCACTGATCCGAAGCTTTTATAGATGAACTCAGCCACAGTCTATATGTATTGCTGATTACTCTGTAGCGTTCACAAATCACAATTAACGAAAATCTGACTTATATTTTGGCCACAGCTCACGTAGATTAATAAGCATGTAAAACTGTATTAATCAAAATATAAAAATCGAATATCTTACCAAGTTATAAACTTTCTATAACAAAACAGAGATTAAATTATAAGAGAAAATGACACACAGAGGACCTAAACGGCGCTAAAATGCAAACACAACATTGCGTTACTCATTTTCATTCATACGTTTAAAAAGTTAAGTTCTTATCTACACGTGTAGTAGCTAAAGGCGTTTGGCCTTATTGGAAAAATAGCGAGCAAGCTACATAATATTATATATTTACTTTTTTTATATATAATTTACATAAATTTATATAATTTATATATTTATATTTAAAAACAAAAACACATATATAATTTAAATTATTTATAATTCAATCAATATAGCACAATGTAGCTATTTGACCAAATTAGGTATTAGCTAGCGTATGAACATATAGTACTATTTTTCAAAGACTACTATATTTAAAAAAATACTATCTATTTCAAATATAATATAAAATATAACAAATTTAGCTAAATATTTAATTTAAATATTGTCTGCTGCTAATTTTAGATAAGCAACTAACTCATGCTAAATGTTAAAATAAATATAACGATATTTAAAAGCATATCAGTACAGTTTTGGTTCCCAGATAAAAGAACTAAGATAATATGACATTTATTAAATAAGCAACCGAAGCCATTCAAATTTCCACAAAACAACTATTTTTACAATTCCAATTATTATGCATGAACCTTTTTTGGCAAAAAAAGTAAATTTCTATCTGCTGTAAGGTTTGTTTTTATCAAAATTTGTATTAATAGTATACAAGAATATTTAATATTCTTACATTACGTAAATCATGTATTTGCCGAGCAATAATAACAGAGAATACACAATGTCAAATTTTAATATATCTGAGACCGACACAATAAGCCGGACGCGAAAGAATGACTAATGCCGTTTCGTCATTATTTCGCGTTTTGCTTATATGATTACTAAATAATTAAATACAATCGTCGCGCACCTTCCCTATTTCTAAAAACACAGGCACCTGACTCTGTAAGGCAGTATCACAGTCGTTTACTCTTCCAAATAATAATATCCGATAGCAATTTTAAACTTATATCATCACATTCGTAGAAAATAATCTCAAAAGGACGCTAAACTATCGCCTGTTCAACCACTTCTGCGCTGTCATTCACAGTGCACTTTGTCTGCGTTTGATTGTCATAATGACTACGAAAAGCAAGTGCGAAATTTGCACAGTATAAAAGCGACTTACCGTGGGATCCAGTTTATTGACTTGATGCTCTACAAAATGTTGCACAAATATTTTCGTGGAAGTAGATACAATTTTCGCAGAAGAATCTAAGTGAACTCTTTCACATTGACCGTCAGTGGAAAAAATAATCTACGATATTCATCTGATTGTCGTTGCATAAAACGTCGTCAGCAAACTACGGAAATTTTTATCAATACTCAATGCTATTTAATCACATTTCAGACGTAGAAGAATCTTACTGCACTTTTGCGTATTTTCCGATTGTAGAAAAAAATGTACGGTTTTATCTGATAGTCGCAAACGGAATTATGTGATTGTTACATGTCGACAGTCCTACCGAAAATGTGATCAATATTCACTGCTATTTAATCTAATTTTCGACGAAGAAGAATCTGAGTGCACTTGTGCAGAATGACCGATTGTGGCAAATAGTTATCTACAATTTTGGCCAATATTCGCAAACGAATATTTGTGTTTGTTGCATAAAACGTCGTCAGCAATACTACGGAAAATGCGATAAAGACTCACTGCGATTTAATGAAATTTTTGATGAAGAAAAATCTGAGTACACGCTTTCATTTTGACCAATTGAAGAATCGTTATCTAATATTTTGGTATGTTGTTCGCCAAGGTAGTTCTGCACATGTTGCATGAAAAATCGTGACCCGTTACCAAGAGAAATATGATCAAAACTCAATGTTATTTGATCAAATTACAAACGAAGAATATTTATGTACTATCGCAGAATTCTTTTTGTGAAAAAATTAATCTACAATTTTGCTCTAATTTCTTGAAAATTATTAAAATATGCAACATACTGATAAAGTACATTAAGACGAAGCGAAACTAACATTATGTTAGTCGACGGACTTAAGTTGTTTTTTACAATCAGATAAGTCTGAGACGTTCTTTACCACCAATCAATAATTATTTAGAGGATATATTACATACGTGACGTGTATATATTATAATCTTCAACTCAACCACTAAAATTCGTATATTATTAATACGGATGGTTTTATAACTAGTGATAATCTCGCTTTTGTGTTTTTATGACGCGTACATTCTTTAGTCGTTAATATAATCATTTGATAATATCTGATATGAACACATAGATATTCGGGCAAAAAATATATCGATTAAAATATATTATTGGAACCTATTAATATTTTGAATCAAAAAAATATGATGAATTTGACAACTCTCTTGTAAATATGAGAAGATAATATGTTTGAAAAATATTTATCATTAGTAAATCTTTAATTGCTGCAATAACCAATAGTTCGAAATATATTTTTAATATTTTCATAAACTTAAATGTCTAATTATTTTACACAATTTAAACATTACAAATAATTATTGTAGCTTCAATGCAGAACCTAAACTGTAATTTAAGATTTTTAAAATTTTCGCCAATATTACGATTAAGATTGAAAACATAATTTACATTTGTATCTTTAAAGTAAAATATTTATTTTGAAAAACATAATAATTTCAGTAAAAATAAATAAAATTTTAAATATAATAGAATAATGGCATACGATAAAATGTATTGTCAAAAGGATAAAAAATTTTATGAAATGTGCAAACGCAACAGTACATATCGAGTAACAAAGCTAGGACATGTGTATTTGCTTTGATAATAATATTTCGCTGGAAGAACACGCATTTAATTAGCGTGATGTTTTTAACAAATTGACATAAGAAAAGCATTATAATTGCAAACTCAGAAAATTATTTATAGGCATTCAGTAGAAAAATTAATTCGCACTCTCAAGTCAACATTTATCTGTTTTCTCTTTAGTAAAATCTTAAATATTACGTTAATTAATAAATTGCATTTAAAAATTGCATTTGATATTTAATTCCAAGTGTTGTCGAAGTAATTAAAATTACCAGAATTAGATTAATTTACTTAAGATAATTTTTTAATGGTATACTAATTGTTGTGTATCATTTTATTATCACGTTAGCATTTTCTGTAAAATCATTCTATCAAGAATTCATTTGAAAAATACGATTCATATGACCGCTATCATAAATGATAAAAATGTACTGAGTTTATAAGACACAACTAACAAAAATATATGCTACCAAACAAAGGATTATCGAATGATATATATCGCAATTATGCTGCAAAGTATAATCAAACATGTTTGAGCATTATCACTTCACTATATAGCATTTTACAACTGACGAATCTAATTTTATAATTGAAAATTTGAACTAAATATTAATATGACGTATAGAATTTAAGAATTAATATCAAATATAGTGTAAATCAAATAGTGAAAAAAATATTGTGATATTTTCTTAATATTATTAGGGGATAAACACATTATCCGTTGATTAACTAAGCCCACTGATCCGAAGCTTTTATAGATGAACTCAGCCACAGTCTATATGTATTGCTGATTACTCTGTAGCGTTTACAAATCACAATTAACGAAAATCTGACTTATATTTTGGCCACAGCTCACGTAGATTAATAAGCATGTAAAACTGTATTAATCAAAATATAAAAATCGAATATCTTACCAAGTTATAAACTTTCTATAACAAAACAGAGATTAAATTATAAGAGAAAATGACACACAGAGGACCTAAACGGCGCTAAAATGCAAACACAACATTGCGTTACTCATTTTCATTCATACGTTTAAAAAGTTAAGTTCTTATCTACACGTGTAGTAGCTAAAGGCGTTTGGCCATATTGGAAAAATAGCGAGCAAGCTACATAATATTATATATTTACTTTTTTTATATATAATTTACATAAATTTATATAATTTATATATTTATATTTAAAAACAAATAAACATATATAATTTAAATTATTTATAATTCAATCAATATAGCACAATGTAGCTATTTGACCAAATTAGGTATTAGCTAGCGTATGAACATATAGTACTATTTTTCAAAGACTACTATATTTAAAAAAATACTATCTATTTCAAATATAATATAAAATATAACAAATTTAGCTAAATATTTAATTTAAATATTGTCTGCTGCTAATTTTAGATAAGCAACTAACTCATGCTAAATGCTAAAATAAATATAACGATATTTAAAAGCATATCAGTACAGTTTTGGTTCCCAGATAAAAGAACTAAGATAATATGACATTTATTAAATAAGCAACCGAAGCCATTCAAATTTCCACAAAACAACTATTTTTACAATTCCAATTATTATGCATGAACCTTTTTTGGCAAAAAAAGTAAATTTCTATCTGCTGTAAGGTTTGTTTTTATCAAAATTTGTATTAATAGTATACAAGAATATTTAATATTCTTACATTACGTAAATCATGTATTTGCCGAGCAATAATAACAGAGAATACACAATGTCAAATTTTAATATATCTGAGACCGACACAATAAGCCGGACGCGAAAGAATGACTAATGCCGTTTCGTCATTATTTCGCGTTTTGCTTATATGATTACTAAATAATTAAATACAATCGTCGCGCACCTTCCCTATTTCTAAAAACACAGGCACCTGACTCTGTAAGGCAGTATCACAGTCGTTTACTCTTCCAAATAATAATATCCGATAGCAATTTTAAACTTATATCATCACATTCGTAGAAAATAATCTCAAAAGGACGCTAAACTATCGCCTGTTCAACCACTTCTGCGCTGTCATTCACAGTGCACTTTGTCTGCGTTTGATTGTCATAATGACTACGAAAAGCAAGTGCGAAATTTGCACAGTATAAAAGCGACTTACCGTGGGATCCAGTTTATTGACTTGATGCTCTACAAAATGTTGCACAAATATTTTCGTGGAAGTAGATACAATTTTCGCAGAAGAATCTAAGTGAACTCTTTCACATTGACCGTCAGTGGAAAAAATAATCTACGATATTCATCTGATTGTCGTTGCATAAAACGTCGTCAGCAAACTACGGAAATTTTTATCAATACTCAATGCTATTTAATCACATTTCAGACGTAGAAGAATCTTACTGCACTTTTGCGTATTTTCCGATTGTAGAAAAAAATGTACGGTTTTATCTGATAGTCGCAAACGGAATTATGTGATTGTTACATGTCGACAGTCCTACCGAAAATGTGATCAATATTCACTGCTATTTAATCTAATTTTCGACGAAGAAGAATCTGAGTGCACTTGTGCAGAATGACCGATTGTGGCAAATAGTTATCTACAATTTTGGCCAATATTCGCAAACGAATATTTGTGTTTGTTGCATAAAACGTCGTCAGCAATACTACGGAAAATGCGATAAAGACTCACTGCGATTTAATGAAATTTTTGATGAAGAAAAATCTGAGTACACGCTTTCATTTTGACCAATTGAAGAATCGTTATCTAATATTTTGGTATGTTGTTCGCCAAGGTAGTTCTGCACATGTTGCATGAAAAATCGTGACCCGTTACCAAGAGAAATATGATCAAAACTCAATGTTATTTGATCAAATTACAAACGAAGAATATTTATGTACTATCGCAGAATTCTTTTTGTGAAAAAATTAATCTACAATTTTGATCTAATTTCTTGAAAATTATTAAAATATGCAACATACTGATAAAGTACATTAAGACGAAGCGAAACTAACATTATGTTAGTCGACGGACTTAAGTTGTTTTTTACAATCAGATAAGTCTGAGACGTTCTTTACCACCAATCAATAATTATTTAGAGGATATATTACATACGTGACGTGTATATATTATAATCTTCAACTCAACCACTAAAATTCGTATATTATTAATACGGATGGTTTTATAACTAGTGATAATCTCGCTTTTGTGTTTTTATGACGCGTACATTCTTTAGTCGTTAATATAATCATTTGATAATATCTGATATGAACACATAGATATTCGGGCAAAAAATATATCGATTAAAATATATTATTGGAACCTATTAATATTTTGAATCAAAAAAATATGAGGAATTTGACAACTCTCTTGTAAATATGAGAAGATAATATGTTTGAAAAATATTTATCATTAGTAAATCTTTAATTGCTGCAATAACCAATAGTTCGAAATATATTTTTAATATTTTCATAAACTTAAATGTCTAATTATATTACACAATTTAAACATTACAAATAATTATTGTAGCTTCAATGCAGAACCAAAACTGTAATTTAAGATTTTAAAAATTTTCGCCAATATTACGATTAAGATTGAAAACATAATTTACATTTGTATCTTTAAAGTAAAATATTTATTTTGAAAAACATAATAATTTCAGTAAAAATAAATAAAATTTTAAATATAATAGAATAATGGCATACGATAAAATGTATTGTCAAAAGGATAAAAAATTTTATGAAATGTGCAAACGCAACAGTACATATCGAGTAACAAAGCTAGGACATGTGTATTTGCTTTGATAATAATATTTCGCTGGAAGAACACGCATTTAATTAGCGTGATGTTTTTAACAAATTGACATAAGAAAAGCATTATAATTGCAAACTCAGAAAATTATTTATAGGCATTCAGTAGAAAAATTAATTCGCACTCTCAAGTCAACATTTATCTGTTTTCTCTTTAGTAAAATCTTAAATATTACGTTAATTAATAAATTGCATTTAAAAATTGCATTTGATATTTAATTCCAAGTGTTGTCGAAGTAATTAAAATTACCAGAATTAGATTAATTTACTTAAGATAATTTTTTAATGGTATACTAATTGTTGTGTATCATTTTATTATCACGTTAGCATTTTCTGTAAAATCATTCTATCAAGAATTCATTTGAAAAATACGATTCATATGACCGCTATCATAAATGATAAAAATGTACTGAGTTTATAAGACACAACTAACAAAAATATATGCTACCAAACAAAGGATTATCGAATGATATATATCGCAATTATGCTGCAAAGTATAATCAAACATGTTTGAGCATTATCACTTCACTATATAGCATTTTACAACTGACGAATCTAATTTTATAATTGAAAATTTGAACTAAATATTAATATGACGTATAGAATTTAAGAATTAATATCAAATATAGTGTAAATCAAATAGTGAAAAAAATATTGTGATATTTTCTTAATATTATTAGGGGATAAACACATTATCCGTTGATTAACTAAGCCCACTGATCCGAAGCTTTTATAGATGAACTCAGCCACAGTCTATATGTATTGCTGATTACTCTGTAGCGTTTACAAATCACAATTAACGAAAATCTGACTTATATTTTGGCCACAGCTCACGTAGATTAATAAGCATGTAAAACTGTATTAATCAAAATATAAAAATCGAATATCTTACCAAGTTATAAACTTTCTATAACAAAACAGAGATTAAATTATAAGAGAAAATGACACACAGAGGACCTAAACGGCGCTAAAATGCAAACACAACATTGCGTTACTCATTTTCATTCATACGTTTAAAAAGTTAAGTTCTTATCTACACGTGTAGTAGCTAAAGGCGTTTGGCCTTATTGGAAAAATAGCGAGCAAGCTACATAATATTATATATTTACTTTTTTTATATATAATTTACATAAATTTATATAATTTATATATTTATATTTAAAAACAAAAACACATATATAATTTAAATTATTTATAATTCAATCAATATAGCACAATGTAGCTATTTGACCAAATTAGGTATTAGCTAGCGTATGAACATATAGTACTATTTTTCAAAGACTACTATATTTAAAAAAATACTATCTATTTCAAATATAATATAAAATATAACAAATTTAGCTAAATATTTAATTTAAATATTGTCTGCTGCTAATTTTAGATAAGCAACTAACTCATGCTAAATGCTAAAATAAATATAACGATATTTAAAAGCATATCAGTACAGTTTTGGTTCCCAGATTAAAGAACTAAGATAATATGACATTTATTAAATAAGCAACCGAAGCCATTCAAATTTCCACAAAACAACTATTTTTACAATTCCAATTATTATGCATGAACCTTTTTTGGCAAAAAAAGTAAATTTCTATCTGCTGTAAGGTTTGTTTTTATCAAAATTTGTATTAATAGTATACAAGAATATTTAATATTCTTACATTACCTAAATCATGTATTTGCCGAGCAATAATAACAGAGAATACACAATGTCAAATTTTAATATATCTGAGACCGACACAATAAGCCGGACGCGAAAGAATGACTAATGCCGTTTCGTCATTATTTCGCGTTTTGCTTATATGATTACTAAATAATTAAATACAATCGTCGCGCACCTTCCCTATTTCTAAAAACACAGGCACCTGACTCTGTAAGGCAGTATCACAGTCGTTTACTCTTCCAAATAATAATATCCGATAGCAATTTTAAACTTATATCATCACATTCGTAGAAAATAATCTCAAAAGGACGCTAAACTATCGCCTGTTCAACCACTTCTGCGCTGTCATTCACAGTGCACTTTGTCTGCGTTTGATTGTCATAATGACTACGAAAAGCAAGTGCGAAATTTGCACAGTATAAAAGCGACTTACCGTGGGATCCAGTTTATTGACTTGATGCTCTACAAAATGTTGCACAAATATTTTCGTGGAAGTAGATACAATTTTCGCAGAAGAATCTAAGTGAACTCTTTCACATTGACCGTCAGTGGAAAAAATAATCTACGATATTCATCTGATTGTCGTTGCATAAAACGTCGTCAGCAAACTACGGAAATTTTTATCAATACTCAATGCTATTTAATCACATTTCAGACGTAGAAGAATCTTACTGCACTTTTGCGTATTTTCCGATTGTAGGAAAAAATTGTACTATATCTTTCTTTTATACTAAGCATTTTTAATTATTCTGATTTTTAAGTTGATTATTGTTTTAAGAAAGAAGTGATATTTTCGAATTTAGATATCTTTACCGCATTAGCGTAATATTCGCGTTCTCGTCCAACATTTATATACACTGTTTTATTGCCATTCCTTTTATCTCGTAATTTAATTGGATGTTTTTTGATAACTACACTTTCTTATCCAGAATAAAATATGATTAGTCTTAAAAATTTTTAATTTAAATGTTCAGCATACATCAACCATTAATGTTTTCTTTTTCGTAGCTTGTAAGTAGATATCGTATATTTGAATGTATAATGTTTATGATTCAATTAAAGCGATGTTATGCACAATTTCATTCAATTCATATCAATTTCAATAATCAATATTATCTTTGTTATATAAAATAATAAGATAATTAATATTATCTTATTTATTATCTGCGATATAAATTTGAGAATAGTGAAAATAGAAAAAGATGAACGTGGAAATTGGAATAAATTGTAAAAATGGTAACATAATTAGAGTAATCTTAATCAGATGTCCCGGGATCGTTGATCTGGTAAGGATAATATTGTCAGCTTTCTTTGTACTATTTAAGAAATTTCGACGAATTATACTTCATATCATCATTGTCTTTCAAGTGTCATCAAATTGTCACATTGTATGCATTGCGCAATTTTAAGTATTCACTGCATATTGTTTGTCAATATATCAAATAATTGTATGAAATTTAATATTATAAAGGCTATATCAGGTGATCCAAAATTGATAATTTGCATTATGTCACGTCAGAAAGTATATAAATGTCTAACATAAAATAATTTGTAAAATCAACTTATATTTTAAGTCATGTTAACGTTTTGTTTTCCTACTCTAAAATGAATAAGAACATATTAGTTTAGACAATCAAAATTTTCCTGAACAACATTATCAATCCATATTTCTAATCTGGCTGTCTATTTCTTCAGGATTTTATTTTTATAAACTATTTTTAGTTTTAAATATTTTAAATAAATAAAAATTCTTAGTTTTATTAAATATATAAATATGAAACGGATGAAGTTTTGTTTTATTAATTTTAACGAATTTGTAGCATTGATTATACAATTTAATTTGCCAAATTATTTTTTATTTGTATCATTATAATAAATTCTATAATTTTTTTCTCGATTTTTAAATTAAAAACAATGAAATTTATACATAGTTTTCAATCAAGTTTAGAATGTGAGCAATGTCATGTCTTCGGCCGCATTCAAAGAATGCGGGGGTTGCCACCCCTGCAATAGTCGCACTGATCCGCAGCATGAGCCAGAGCGATGACCGCTTGTCGCCAGTCGTCCGATCCAGCCTATTTCCCAGCATCCCGATGAACAACGCTGAGCTAGAGCCTACAACACTAAACATCTCGATCGCCACTGGTACGAACTCGTAATCGCTGGTATCGATATCTCTGTATTTTGATCTTTTTATCGGCATTTTGTCACTAGCGAAGACACTGTCTTCTGTCATAGCTCAAGATGGGTAGTCGGCGCCACGAATATATCCTTGATATGTCAATCGGTTCCAACCTTGAAGGCACGTCAACTGCTGCAAGGGCTATTCGAATTATCTCGTTTACGCTGGTGTGACGGATGTGTCTGGTCATTGTGTGACGGCAATCTAGCTGGTGCGTACTTCCGCGACTCACTTCTTCTTCGCAGATGCAAGTAAAGGTTTGTCTTAAGAGGACCCCAAGTCTCAGTTTTACTGCTATCAACAAAGATTAATCATCAACACGATTGCCAACAGCTGTGATAGACAACGCCTCCATAAATGCGCTAGTTCATATCGTCGACACTGCTAACAACCTACTACGCATTTCCGGTGTCTCGGCGTCCTGTAATAAACGGTCGGAGATCTCACTGTAAAATTCGACAGTTAATTGTTTATGGATAGACGGATCCAATGGAGTGGTGGTACTGTACTAAACGATTCAATGAGATGTAGCATCGTGGTAATCGTCGCTTAGCGAAGTTAAATCAATAAGACTACTTCTAAAAATTAGTCTCCGAATCAAATCGTTACCCCCTTTAACCAACGAACAGTAAGCTAGGATCGCAATCTCTCGGCTTGTTGGATTCCCAGCCCACCAAGCGATACTGCCAAAGAAGCTAACGTCAACGTTTCATAATGCAGCTCGATATTTAAGAAAATGCCCATAACTGGGTACCTTTAAGGGTACCCATATTCTTGGCGATACCCTCGATATTATTGCCATACCTTCGCGCCTTGCCTTGTCGTCTTCATTGTGCATATCTGATCCTGCTCTATATGACCACTTCCTTGTTACATGTTCTCTCCCTTTGTTAAAAATCAATATTTCTGCAAAAATTATCTCTTGCGTTCTTGGAAATTCCTCGACTTTTCCCTTCTTCGCTCTCATATTAACCGCTCTCCGTTAATGTATCTTTATTCTATCTACCAATCCACCCAATTACTTATGTACCCTCTTTAACAATGTATTTTGTTCTATCCTCAATGAAATTCTTCCCCTTAAAACTTTTGTTCAATCACGTCACTATCGTGCAACATGGTTCGACTCTGAGTGTGTGACTTCAAAACGCCTTCTGCGTCGTTCTTTCAGAACTTAGCATCGTTATCTCAGACTATTTTCAGAACTTGACTCACCCGACACATTCGTTTATCGTAACCAATTATTTACTCTTCATCGTTCGCATAGGCAACTTCTGTGTTCTAAGGAAGATAGATTTTGCAAAACAAACTGGCTTCCGTTGATGGATCTCGAACTAAATAGAAAACTCTCAATTCTCTAGTTTTCGTTCCTCTGTCACCTCCACTATTGATCCTTCTCAATTCTCCAATTACCCAATCTCAAAAATTATTTCTCTAATCGATGCGATCATAGTTCTTCCACAAACTTCTTGTATCTCGTCTATTCGTATCCCTGAGCTCTTTCACATACTTGCGATATCTGAAGATTAGATATTTTGTCTTCTTATTTGGTTAACTTGTAAGTCCTCTCATGCCGATCCCATCCCTACTCGAATTATCAAATTGTTGTCAACAGACTTTAGACATTTCCATACCAGCATCTTTAACTCGTCAATCGTGAATGGAATATTTCCTGTTCTTTGGAAAACGTCCATTGTTCGTCCCCTACTTAAAAAGCCCTCTCTTGACCCCTCTCTTCCTTCATCTTATCGCCCAATATCAATTCTACCAACCTTATCTAAAATTCTTGAACACCTTGTCTTAGATCAGATAAACAAGTATCTCTCTTCATCGCAGCTTTACCCTTCTTTTCAATCTGTTTTCCGCCCCAATCACTCCACCGAACTAGCATGCCATAAATTATTTTCTGATCTGCTATTGGCTTGCGACAAAGGACTGATGTAGCATCCTTTTTCGACTTCATAAATACGATAATATCTTCTCCTATTTATCGAAACTTGGATGGCTAAGTATTGAATATCGCGTTCGTTTTCGTCTGCTTTGCCTGACTTATCGCCTTCTCCATTGTAATTCTCCTTCTTATCTTTATCTGCCAACTCTAAGTGAATCTCGCTATCTTTCTACTCACCTACGTTCATGTGCTTCTCTTCTGCTACACGTACCTATTCACTCAACCAACTTCGCCGTCGATCCCTACATATCGCTGCTCCTCTCCTTTGAAATTCCCTACATGATCATTTGCGATCTTTATCCTCACTCCAATTTTTCAAAAAGCAACTATATCAATGCTACTAAACGAGTAACTTTTTTCAATCTGTTTCGCTTTTGTGGGTTTGTAAGCACACAGTCTGTGTGCATTTGATACATTAAAAAGCTTACATTGGTTTAAAGACAAACTCATCATCTGCGCCATTTCATTAACTGCGAGACAAAACAAGAGTGGGCCAAGTGGATCGCCCTGCTGAACTTCGTGGCTGGATGATAAAATCTCGTTCTCGAAAAACAGATGACTTGGCTTGTTGTAACATAATCATCAGGAGTATTTAATTATTTAATATTTCGAAAAATTTTAGGGATCACGGTAAATTAAATAATTTTTCCTGTAATACAACAACGATAGTCGAATTTTCGCGAAAAAAAGAAACCTGAAAAATGCATGCCGTGTTTATTATAATTTGAAATTTTGGAGTAGGATAAATAAGCACTACTATATGTTTAAATTTCGTTCGATGCGAGCAAAATATAAACTGGTATATTGATCCTGCTGCAAAATTCCAAATAAAAAATGACCTTTTATAAGTTATTTTTAATTTATTATAATATTAAATTTAATATTAATTATTAACGTTCAAACAATTCAAATCAGCTAACTGAGTCTACATATTTAATAAAATAATTATAATTATAAAATGTAAAAAACATAATAATAATGCTAAATCAAAATTTAATAATTAAATAATAAAATAAATAATTGTTTTTAGATTTTCAATAATTTAAATCAAGTTAAAATAAAAAATTGAAATTAAAATAAAAGTCAATTTTTTATAATTTCCTTTTTCTATTATTCACGATGTTAAAACGCCTTGAACAATTTAAGAGCCGATCGAACGTATCATTGGACAATAATGTTAATTATAATAATTATAATGTTAGTTATTTTTAATTTACTACAACACACTTGTAAAAATGGTTACTATTTCTAGATTTGATTTTAAATACCAAGAACGATATTGAATGAAATACATCTTTGTGGATGTACAAAGTAAAATGTTTTTGTAACTGATAATTAAGTGCTTGCTGTCAAGATCTTCATTTATTACTAGAAAATGCTTTTAAAATAATTTTTAAAAGTAAAAATATTAAAGTGCATATTAAATATAACATTTTAATTTTTTAAGGTAATATTCACATTCATTTGCGCTACTTTATTTATCCTTTAAGTAGATTCATTGCTTGTAAATCTTATTATTTCTCTGTTGTGATTTATGTTGATAAAATATATATATGGTGAAACAAAAATCGAAAGCAGAAGTTTGTCTGTTGGAAGGATAGAGCATTGAGCTGGATTGGAAAAATAGGTATTGATAAAGTGTTGGAAGAGTCACTATCCCTACATAATTATGCAGCCACTAAACCACCTCAACTAATCCCGCCTTGGAGAGACTTTAGGAGTAGATATATATCTGTCACAGATATTCTTAACTCCTAGGGGCCTCTTCCTGGCATCTCCAAATCCACCCCTCCACTCTCTTATCGTGTCTGTCAGCTTTTGACAGCCGAACAAGAAGAGAAGTGGGCGTCACAATGCTTTAAGCCACCCCATTCGATGTAGCTGGCATCAACATTAGTAGAAGAGTTTCGATTCAGAATTCCCTCGTGTCGATTTACGAAAACGCACTTGCGCGTAAAATTCGCGATCATCTAAATAGGCGAAATTTAATCCCACCAGGTTTTCATGGGTTCGTCAAAGGTCGCTCGGTCCATTCAGCTGTAGGGTAAGTGCATCAGTTTTGATGCTTGGTTTTTTTTGATCTTTTTTCCTTGATTTTTCTGCTGCAATTGACCGCATCTCCATTCCCTTTGTTATCTCTTCTCTCAGGTCCCATGGGTTGCCTGCGAAAATTGTTAACAGGGTGGATATACTGCTGTACACAAAGCGATTCTATTATGAAGACAACCCTGTTGCGGTTCAGTTCTACCCTATTACAGGCGTGCCCAAAGGATCCCCTCTTTCTCTATCTTGTATCTTGCTGCCTCCGTTGAACTCTTTAAAATATTTAAACGCGAACAACGTTTAGTGGTATACGCTGATGATACCACACCCCTGGTCTCTGGAAGCAGGAGCAAAGACGTAGTCTCGGACATCAGCCGATTCCTTTAAGATTAAAAGACCACTTAACCCACTCCAATCTCATTTTAAACTCCGCCAAACCGCAGGTGGTGGTCTTCCATGGCGCCCCTGCAACAATGCAAAAACTTAAGAGATTAGCACTCTCTGCACTCTCGTCCATTTTGACTAATCAACCCATTTCTGTCTTCACGAGTTGAGTGAAATAACTGAGGTTCACCGTTACGGTGAACTGGTCAGCGAAAACTAACCTGGATAGAGTAAAACGTTTTCTGAAGAGAGCTAGATGGGCCCTGAAACGATCCCAGCATCTATCATTGAAAGGGAAAACCCAGGTGCGCATATGGGGGCACTTGGGCTATCTCGGAATTAATTTTCTTTTCTAGAGGACGTCCGCCTGAGCAAAGGCTAAGGTTTCTCAAGATCTTCGCCTCTAGTTTACCCAGCATAGTCCGCCTCGATTGGAATCTTCGGGGGGGGTGAAATACCCCGGGTGGTTTAGTCGTAAGGCGGCGTGTTGGATTGGCTGGTGGGCACAGATCCCACCGGATCTGAGGCCAGAAAATTGGTGGTCTCAACAGACGATATACGAAGAATATCTGACACATCTTCTTTTTCTTCTTTTTTTAATGACACATCCCCATGTACTAATTTTGTGAGAGAAAATCTTTATTTCGTTTATTGAAAATCGAAAGCATTTCAATAAAATTTCATTATATTTTTAATTTAATAAAAACTGATATTATATTTTTTAATTATCATTGATAGTGTGATGAAAATTACCTTACCTATATTGTAAATCTTAACCCTTAATGTTAACTATTTACAATTACTGATTTACTACTTTGTTTTGTAGATATTACTCAATAAAGCTTTTTACAAGCGTATCTGTTTACACTACAATTTATCGAGTAATATTATCTCTATGGCGGAATCTCATCTACGACCAGAGCGTCTGACGATGTTACCCGACAATCCTAAAGCGCTGGATCACTTCCGTCATTGATGCGTAACGTTTAAAAATTACATTCGAAAGCTGGCAGTAGAGGTTGAAGACTCGCAACTATACACGCTATTCAATTTCGTATCGCCAGCAGTGTTTAAGCTCATCAGAACATGTGCGAACTACACTGATTCCATAAAGTTGCTCAGTGAGCGATATGAGCGGCCAGTTAGCCAAGTATACGCCCGACACATGCTGCGGTGTCGGAAGCAAAGTCCGAATGAAACGTTCGACCAATACTTATCCGAACTACGTCTGCTGGCAGCGGAATGCAACTTCGAAGCCATGACCGCCGAGAGCTATCACGATGAGACGCTTCTTGACGCCATAATCACCGGAATCTATTCTGATCATATTCGCCAACGATTGCTGGAAAACTTCGAATTGCATTTACAAACAGCATGTACTCAAATTCGGTCTCTCGAATTAGCCGAGTCGAGGGTCAAATCATACGGCGCACCTAACCGGCTTGCATCTGCAGTACATAATGAATCCGTTGAGGAAACGGTACATCCCAACCACAACTCGACAGCCATAAATGCCGAGCAAGTCGCAGCAGCTGATAAATCAAGTACGTGGAAATGCTACTTCTGCGGTGGAAAATTCATGCATACAAGGAAACATTGTCCCGCACGAAATTCGGTATGCAATAAGTGTCAGAAAATAGGACACTTCGCCAGGGTTTGCCGGTCGGGGCACTGTAACGCTGCATTTCAAAGTAACGGCCGGCTTTGCGAATCAAGCGGCAGCATTGCTACACAAAAGGTATTTGTTAACGGCATTTGCCTAAACGCTTTATTTGACACCAGGAGCACATTGAACTTCGTAAGCTCGAATCACATAACACGATTAAATGTGAAAGTGTGGCGTCTGCAATCCAAAATATCAATGGCATCCTCCGGAATTCAGGTAACTTCAAAAGGTTCGATAACAGTCGACATTTGTATGCAAGGAAAGCTATTTTGTAATGTAAAACTACTGATTCTAGACGATCTTTGTTCAGACATCATCCTTGCTATCGACTTTATGAAGAGACATTCCAACATACAATTTCGATTTCACGGTCAAGAAGAACCAATTTCATTGAGAGTAATGAACATTGCTGGACCTCCAAATCTATTTGAGCACTTAAAAGAAAACTGTACACCTATTATTACAAAATCTCGAAAACACACACGCGAGAACTATGCGTTCATACGTAATGAGATAGACAAACTTCTGCGGGAACACATAATTGAGCCGAGCACATCGCCTTGGCGAGCACAAGCATTCGTGACGACTAACCAGCGAAGAAAGAAACGAATGGTTGTGGACTATTCCAAGACAATAAACCAATATACACATCTCGACGTATATCCACTTCCAAACATAGAGAACCTGATCACGGAAATATATCAATACAAATTATTCTCAACTATTGATCTAGAATCCGCCTATCACAAAGTCGAAATTCACCCATTCGATCGTCAATATACGGCATTCGAAACATGCGGCAAACTTTATCAATTTACAAGGATTCCTTTTGGTTTAACGAACGCGGTAGCATGCTTTCATAGAATCATGGATAAAATAATCGTGGACAATGATTTGACAGACACATACGTCTACCTAGACGACATCACTATATGTGGACGCACAGAAGAGGAGCATGACCGAAATGTAGATCGATTTCTTTCAGTCTGTACATCATTAAACTTAAAGTTCAACAATGGAAAATGCAAATTCTGTAGAGAAGAAATCAACCTTCTCGGATATCAGATCAAAAATGGTAGCTTCAAACCAGACCCCGAACGATTTGAGCATCTGAAATCCCTGCTAATTCCATCATGTCAGTCTGAACTTAAACGAGTGCAAGGTATGTTTGCTTACTATGCGAATTGGATAGTAAACTTTTCATTCAAAATGGCAAAAATTAAAGTTTCACAGTTTCCCATGAATGATGAGGCAATCGCAGCGTTCGAAGGCATAAAATCGGACATAATGAAAGCCGCACTATATCACATTGACAACAATAAGCCATTAACTGTCGAAACTGACGCATCCGCGACAACCATAGCCGCATCTCTCAGCCAAGAAGGAAGACCAGTGACCTTTTTCTCTCGTTCGTTGACCAATCCGGAGTCGCGATATTCGGCAATTGAGAAAGAAGCGCATGCTATTGTGGAGTCATTTCGAAAGTGGAGACACCACCTTATCGGACGCCCCTTTACGATTATTACTGATCAAAAGTCCGTATCGTTCATGCTAAACAACAAGAGCAAGATCCAAATCAAAAATGAGAAGATTAATAGATGGCGCCTCGAACTATCAGAGTTCGAATTTAAGATTATCTACAGACCTGGCAAACAAAACCACGTTGCCGACACTTTAACGCGAGTCTGCGCAGCAGGGTCTGATCTAGCCTCTCTTAAACAGCTACACGTTGATTTGTGCCATCCTGGAATACGACGCTTAACAGCATATGTACGAAAAAACAATCTACCGTTTTCATGCGACGACGTAAGACTAACTTGCAATAACTGCTTAGTTTGTTCAGAGATAAAACCCCAGTATCCGCATCTAGAAGGATCCCATGTTATAAAGTCGACTCGTCCATTTGAGCGACTATCCATGGACTTTAAAGGTCCTTTACCGACATCAACACAAAGAAATCCTTACCTCCTGGTCGTGGTCGACGAATACAGTCGTTTTCCATTCGGTTTCCCCTGCAAAGACACCAGTTCACAAACAGTGATTGAGAAGCTTGAGCTGCTATTTTCGACGTCCGGCACCCCGGAGTTTATACATTCTGATAACGCAACTTGCTTCAGGTCAACCGAGCTGAAACAATACTTGCTTTCTCGGAACATATCCTCAAGTCATTCGTCTCCATTCAATCCCAGAGGAAACGGACAAGCGGAACGATTTATCGGCCAGATTTGGACTACGATACGTCTAGCACTACGCACCCTCAATCTTGGAATAAAAGACTGGGATAAAGTCCTACAACACGCTCTCAACTGCAGTCGTAGCTTACTATGTACAGTCACTAACGAATGTCCACACGATAGGATTTTCAGATACAGCCGACGATGCCTTAAACAAAACCAACTCCCGCAATGGCTGACGCATGCGCAGTCCGTGTTAGTGAAAAAGCACAACCGAACATCCAAACATTGTCCTAACTTACTGCCAGCTAAACTAGAGAATATAAATCTTTATTATTCAACAGTCTCATACCCTAACAGGCAGCATGGAACAGTCTCGAATCGCGATATTGCAAGGTTACCTCAATAATGCTACAATAATAACACACCAACGGATGAACTGAACGAACCAACAATGGAAGGTGTTCACGACCCATCAATATAAGATAACCAACAAGACTCGCCAATAACCTGCAAGGACGATATCGAAGCAATAGCGGAAGCCGGCCAAAATACAATAAAAAGCGAAACAATGCGCGACAGCGATCATGGCAAAACACAGGGAACTTACTTCAATGACAACGACAACGATACAGACGCCAGTGGACCGAAGAGACCAGTTAGAGCACGACAAGCGCCGAGCTACTTGCAGTATTACCTATGGCAAGGGAGAATGTGATGAAAATTACCTTACCATTTATATTGTAAATCTTAACCCTTAATGTAAACTATTTACACTTACTGATTTACTACTTTGTTTTGTAGATATTACTCAATAAAGCTTTTTACAAGCGTATCTGTTTACACTACAGATAGTGATAGAGAAAACTGCAAATAATTAGTGGAGAGAGTAAAGTAAACAAATTATTTTATTTAATTATCGAATTATTGATAGTCAACTGCTATCATCAGTAGAATAAATTGTACAAAAAAATGTTGTACAATTTTCAAAAAAAATACAGTTTGTCCTGTAGATAGCAGTTGACTATCGAAAATTCGATATTTAAATAAAATATCTTTTTGCTTCACTCTACCAATAATTAACATAAACCAATGATTATAAAATTGTAATTATGTTCACATTTAATTAATTAAAAAAATAAATTTCCCAATTTTTCTCATTTATCGTGAAATTAAAATGTGAAATAAATATTTACTATTATGTAATAAATGTACTTCAATATATTTGTTGTAAAACGGTATACCAAATAGTTCTTGATTGAGATTTGTTATTTTTTGTCATAAAATAAATGTTTAGAATTCAGAACTATTAAAAATTGTAAAACATATTTACAATTTCGAAAATATATACAATATATACAAAACATATTGTATATATCAATGATCTCCCAGCTGTAATTCGTTCTGATTTCGTAATGTATGCTGACGATGTTAAGATGTGGCGGCCTATTAGAGACGGAAGGGACATTAAGATCCTTCAAGATGATCTGACATGTCTAGAAAAATGGTCAGCGGAAAATGGTTTGAGGGTTAACCCCTCTAAATGTGCGCATATGTCCATTGGTTCTTCACTAAACTCATCGTATCAGATAGGTTCGATTTAGATAGGCCGAGTGGGAGAATTCAAAGATCTTGGTGTGATGATAAACAGTAGCTTAAAAACTAATGTCCACGCTAAATATATTTGTAATCGAGGCTATCGTATTTTATGGATGTTTTTCAAGTCTTTGATCGGATAAGTCCATCAATGTTCAAGCTACTATTTTGCTCTTATATTCTTCCCATCCTTGAATACGGTTTACCTGTAACTTATCTACAGACTTTAAGGGAATCCTGTGACATTGAGAACTTGTTACGTAAGGGGTCACGAATGATTCCGAATTTCTCCAATTTGAGATATGCTGAACGTTTGACATCTCTACGTGTCGGCCTATTGAAATATCGCAGATCGGCCATTGATTTATCAACTGCAGTCAAAATTGTTTTCGATGGCTTTGGTGGTCTCTTTACCTTATTATCCGTGAATGATAGACGAGAAACTCGTGGGCATGAGTGGAAATTAATAAAGCCAACTACAAGAATTCCTGTTCACCATCGATTTGCAACCAGGGTAATTAACAGGTGGAATGCACTAAAGTGCCTTGATATCTCTAGTAGTATATCTAGTGATGCTATCAAGAAAGACATCGAAGCCGGAAGAAGGAATTTGCAACTACTATTTGATTGAATTTTTTTGTTAATGTTTTTTATTTTATTTTATCATGTTTTGTAAGCGACACGAGCTTGTAGCTCATTTGTTTCTGTTTGTTATAATAATATTCTAAATGAAATCGTTTCTGTCTGATTCACTACTTGTTGGTTTCTCGTCACTATCAAAGTGAAATCCGTAGCGTTGCATTATAAGTGATTTAGTTGAGGCTATCTGCAAAGATAGCAGCTTTGCAATTCTCTCAAAAGGATCATTTGTTAAATGATACCTTAGACCATTCAACAAATGATTCCTTAAATCATTCATTCCTACTCTCAAAACATAATATACAGGATTATGTCCGTCACTGTAAGCATGTTAATCGATGATTTTAGCGATTTTTATTTAAATGATTACTTAGTGGAACAAAAAGTATATTAGCAGTTGTATTCACTCAAACTCCTATTAAAATATCATCTACATTTTCTTATATACATTTCCTATTCATCTACATCTTCTTATATCTCGCACAGTGCTCCAATTAGCTCCGTTTTAGGTTCACTTCTTTTCTCCCTTCTCGGTGACTTGTCACATATCACTAGTGTCTAAACATTTCATGCGACTTGTTATATAGGACTAGTGTCTATAACTTTCATTTGGTGCATTACGTCGATGATATCCTTCACTACTCTTATGTACATCATATCTGTATCCACGATCTCGCTATTTCTGCCACAAATTGTTTTATGTCTATCTCCAACCATATTTCCTCTCTTCGTCTAGCTTTAATCCTGAAAAGTTCAAAATTATTTGGATCATCAATAATCACCTCGACAAAACTCGACCTAATTTTCATGTCAATTTAATCATTCTCCCAATTGTTAACAATATGATTTTCTTTGGTTCTCACTTCGACAATTTCTTTTCCATCAAACCTTTTGTTCATGACAAAGTTCGCGCTTATCTCGTATTTCTTCGTGACCTCCGTCGCATTCGTAGAATGATCAACATACGATCCTTTTTTGTTCGTATATCGTCTCACTTATTTCCCAGAATCGATTATTGCCTTAGCTTATTTACCAACTCTTCCAATTCTGCGCTTTTACCTCTTCAACGATCATAAACTATGATGTTCATGTCCCGTTATGTCTTCGCCGCTTCGACCATATATCCCATAAAGTTTCCATCCTATCTTGACACGGCTCCTTATCCACAATAAATCAAGAAATGCATCCCCTTAACATCTTATCCAACTCACAATTCTTCAAACCTCTTTAACGAAACCATTCAACATTTTTTATTTTCCCCCGACGCCTTACAACATTTAACTCATCTCCCTTATCTTCAATACATTTATTCAATTTCATCAAGATATTAATGTTACATTCTATTTTTTTCTTATTTATTTGTACTTTTTATTTTACATGACATTGTAAGCGCGCATTGCCACTAAAAATAACTAAATCATTTAATAAGTAATTTGAATTTTAATAAAAAAATTTAATTAAAATGTTTTTTAAATTCACACTTTTTCATTTAAAACAATAATTTATTATGATTTTTTGATTATTCATATGCATTTTTGTTCTTACAAATTATCAAAGCAAATGTACTTTTTAAAAATAAAGTATTTTTTATCTCTTCTATTAATTTCTTAAAATAATTTACTTTCATTCGTTTCACTTCCCTTCTACACATAAAAAAACAGATTTATTTTTACGTGACAAATGCCTGCCAGCGTACGCTAATCCAATCTCGATATCATCTGCCTCTTTGAAACCTGACATCAAAATGATGATAATATTGCCATTCGTCGTCATCATTTTAATAGTTACTTTGCCATCCACCTTCCTCGACCGCTTCGGTACTCCAAGCAAGAACCTTTAGTTCACCACGGTAGCCTAATCATTTTTGCCAAGTCTTCTATAACTGTTATCAATATTGGATATTCCTGTCATTCAGTCACCGCTTTCGAACTACTCCGTTGTGTCATCCCACTTTAACCGCTCTCTTTCCACTTATCTTAGATTTACCGCCCACGATCTGCTCAACCATTCTTCATTTTCTTTGAAAAATATGAAGTCCTATCTCAACTCATATTGTGACTACTATTCTCGCTACAGTTTCATCCTGTCTAGAATCCCTATCTCACAACCTTTCATACATTAGAATGATTATAAATTCCACGAAATCTAGTTTCTTTGTGATTTTCGCCTACCTTGGGTTGATTCGATAACATTTCTCGGAGTAATTATAGACTTTTATATATCGTTCTTTTCATTTGCACTAAAAAAGATTCGTTTCTGTTATCCTATTCTCCGCGATATTCGTCCATTCGAAAAATTACTTATTTTTTTCATTTCCAACACTAATGTTATTATTCATGCTACCTCGTCTTGACTATTACATCTCACTACTTTACTCAAACTCCCAATCTTGTGTTAATGCCCTCTGTATCGCTTTCTTCGCACCTCCCCCATACTTATACGGCGCTGGCGTTCTGATCCCATCTCAAATGAACTTATCCACCTTCATTAACTAAATGTACAGAATCGAGTTATATATTACCCCAGAGTTCTTGCTTCTTGTTTACTTTATCACCCCTCCGTATCTTATTCTAAATTTGTATTGTGCTAAACATTCGTCCTCAAAAGCATTTGCTCAAACAATCAGTTCCTGCTTACATTCATCGTCATCAGTCAATCTTTTGCCTGCGTTCCTCTCTCATTTCTATGCATTTCATTTTGAATTCTATTCCTCTTAAACTACTTTACCAGCCAAACCTCACTACCTTTAAATCCACGCTTCGCACCTTTCTACTGAGCAACCAGACCCTGCAACTAAGCTAGCAATGAGATCCGAAGTTTTCATAGTTCGAACTTTAGCTATGTGTATGGACTTCATACACAATTTTGTAATTATTTGTTTATTTCAATGGGCTTGTAAGCGACCTGTCTAGATGAGCCACTTAAAAAGTTAATAAATCTAATCTATCGACATCAATTTGGGACTTTTATTAAACAACTTTTATCAATTAACGTATATAACAAAAGCGTATTCATAAATGTAAAATAAAGCTAGTTGTTATAAACTGAATTTTACAATTTTTTCCAGAAAAATCTATTTGTGATGACGGATGCCTTCGAAATATTATACTATTTTTTCAATAAATCAACAATTTAGTCTTAGTTCTATTAAAATATCATTGGTATATAAAAAATTGGGACTTTTTTCGAGTTTAATTTTAACTTGCTAATTTTCACTTGTGATGCAATTTATAAATTGCTCGTTGCTCGGCTTCATCACGACTGTTTTCTCAGTTCCTAATCAAGACTGGTTTTATTTCTAGGCGACTTGTCTTATCTGACTAGTGTCTTTAACTTTCATTTGGTGCATTACGCCGATGATATCCTCCATTACTCTTATGTACATCATATCTGTATCCACGATCTCACTACTTCTGCCACAAATTGTTTTATGTCTGTCTTCAACCATATTTCATCTCTTCGCCTAGCTCTTAATCCTGAAAAGTTCAAAATTATTTGGATCATCCCTAATCACCTCGACAAAACTCGACCTAATTTTCCTGTCAATTTAATCATTCTCCCAATCGTTAACAATATGATTTTCTTTAGTTTTCACTTCGACAATTTCTTTTCCATCAAACCTTTTGTTCATGACAAAGTTCGCGCTTATCTCGTATTTCTTCGTGACCTCCGTCGCATTCGTAGAATGATCAACATACGATCCTTTTTTGTTCTTATATCATCTCACTTATTTCCCAGAATCGATTATTGCCTTAGCTTATTTACCAACTCTTCCAATTATGCGCTTTTACCTCTTCAACGATCATAAACTATGATGTTCATGTCCCGTTATGTCTTCGCCGCTTCGACCATATATCCCATAAAGTTTCAATCCTATCTTGACACGGCTCCTTATCCACAATAAATCAAGAAATGCATCCCCTTAACATCTTATCCAACTCACAATTCTTCAAACCTCTTTAACGAAACCATTCAACATTTTTTATTTTCCCCCGACGCCTTACAACATTTAACTCATCTCCCTTATCTTCAATATTATTATACAAATACATACCAAAGCCAAAAGGCTATTCACGCAGTGTTTTAAAAAAGAAAAGCAAATATTCAGTCAACGTAGCTAATTAGGATATTCCAGTTGTAGTGTTGAATGGCGCCATTGTTCACGTATCCATTTGTAGCATCGTGATTTAAACGTTCTCAAACTGGGGGCTGCGACGACTTTCTCAAGCAACGAATTCTACATGTTAATACCTCTCATCGAGAGTCTATACACTTTCGGTAATTTGCCAAATCCAAATTTATACAAGACTTTATGTCCCCGCAACTTACCTACTCGCTTAGTGATTACATCGGAAGGATAACCTACCTCATCATTCGACATATGCCATAGACATAGCATTTCCAAGGATATGAACCTCTCACGTACTGACAACATCCCAATACGACTTAGACGTACAAAATAGTGAATACCACTCCAGCCAATACAGAGCCTCGATCAGCGCCTAAGAATAGACTCCAGGTCTAATAGTTCTTGCTTAGTGACAGGGAAACAAGCCTGAATGCAGTACTCCAAGTGTGGCCTGACGAGGGAGATAAATAACCTCTTGAACATATGACATCTTAACCTGAAGAATGCATTTTTAATACAATATAACGCCCTAGTAGCTTTACCTAGAAAGAAGTCGGTGTTCAACTTTGTTCTCAAGGATCGATGGACAATAATCCCTAAATCCTTATGGTGAGACACTTCTTTTAAGACAATATCTCTAATATAGTACCTTAGAGTTTAAATAGGGCGACCTAGTTGCATTAGGATACATTTATCAAATTTCAACCGTAGTCCGGTAGAATCTCACGTACCGACAACATCCAAATACGACTTAGACGTACATAATAGTCAATACCACTTAAGCCAATACAGAGCCTCGATCTGCGCCTAAGAATAGACTCCAGGTCTAATAGTTCTTGCTTAGTGACAGGGAAACAAGCCTGAATGCAGTACTCCAAATGTGGCCTGACGATGGAGATGAATAACCTCTTGAACATATGACATCTTAACCTGAAGAATGCATTTTTAATACAATATAACGCCCTAGTAGCTTTACCTAGAAAGAAGTCGGTGTTCAACTTTGTTCTCAAGGATCGATGGACAATAATCCCTAAATCCTTATGGTGAGACACTTCTTTTAAGACAATATCTCTAATATAGTACCTTAGAGTTTAAATAGGGCGACCTAGTTGCATTAGGATACATTTATCAAATTTCAACCGTAGTCCGGTAGAATCGCACCACTTGATCAGAGAGTTTAGATCATTTTGTAACGATACTCGATCAGCAGGACTTCTAATGATCGACCAAATCTTTAGATCGTCTGCAAAAGCTAGATGAGAGCATGATAAGCGGAGTAGCAGATCATTAATGAAGATTATAAAGAGCAGTGGGCCAAGGACTGATCCCTGCGGTACGCCGGAATTAACATTCACCGAATAAGAAAACACCCCCACACTAACTCGGAAAGACCTATTCGATAGAAATTGCCTGACCCACTCACAAATATATGAATGGAGTATATAGTGATACAATAAAGACACTATGCAGTCGTGTGGTACCCTATCAAAAAATTTCGAAAAATCAAGGAATACTGTATGAACCTGAAACCCAGCCCCCCAGAGCATCAGCCCATTTTTCACGTGCAGTTGGTAGGTTAGTAAGGCATTAACGTCCAATCTTTAAACCATGTCGAGATTCAACCAATATGTGATTACGATCCAAATGATCCCTGATTCTACTAGCAATGATTCTTTCTAAAAGTTTGCAGAATACGCTGGTCAAGCTAATGGGCCGAAAGTCCGCGCAAAAGCTAGCAGGATGCTTTTTGGGAATAGGCACCACAATTGCACACTTCCAACTGTCAGGAATCCAAGATGTGTCCAAGCTGTATCTGAAGAACATAGTTAAATCATTGCTCAGTACGTTCGCTAGGGATTTGACGAGGAAGGTGGCAATATTATCTGGTCCCGGAGATGTAAACGGATCGAGCTTCATAACCTCGTTCAACACCTCATCTATTCTGAGTGGACGAACACAACACCGATGAGCAACCGGAACATACTTCAAATTAAAGTCATGCAATTTGTTACAGGTCAAAGCCTGCACCAAGAATACTCATTCAATTTCATCAACATTTTAATTTTACATTCTATTTTGTTTTGTTTTCTCACTCATTTGTACTTTTTATTCTCCATGACATTGTAAGCGCGCATTGCCACTACAAGTAACTAAATCATTTAAGAATAAATTTGAATTTTAATAATAAAAATTTATTTAAAATGATTTTTAAATTCACACTTTTTCATTTAAAACAATAATTTATTATGATTTTTTGATTATTCATATACATTTTTTCTTACAAATTATCAAAGCAAATGTACTTTTTTAAAAATAAAGTATTTTTAATCTCTTCTATTTATTTCTTAAAATAATTTACTTTCATTCGTTTCACTTCCCATCTACACATAAAAAACAGATTTATCGATAGCCACTCTGGGGTCGTATCTCTTATCGGTGAACCGCGTTCAAAGGTGCAGAATCTTTCGTGAGGAGTACAATTCGTTTCAGTACACATTAGCGACCGGATAGAGTGAAGAGCGCGAGGTAACGATTGTTTCCATCTGTTTAATGGCAATTTATTTGTCAAGAGATCTAGCTCGATTAACTTCCACGTTGTTTGGTTGCATCGTTCGACTTGACCGTTACCACTGGGATTATAAGGCGTGGAATGACTAGACGCTATTCCCAGGTTCGACAAAAACGATTTCAGATCTGCCGAAATAAATGTTGGCCCGTTATCCGAGTGAATGAAAGAAGGCGTGCCGAACATATAGAATAATTGCTCGAAATATTGTATAATCGTACGAGCGGTCGTGTCAGCGCACGGAAAGACGAATGGGAATCGTGAGTACTTGTCTATCACAACGAAGAGTAATGATTACTAGTTACTAACGGCATCGGTCCTTTAAAGTCAGCAGAGTCTTTCAAAGGGGCGGCCTGCTTTGATTAGACGAGCATTTGCAAGTTTCATGAATCGTGGTTTTAATTTTGCACATTCTTCACATTCACTTATTATCGACTTGACATCTTCAGTACTATATGGCAGATTGTAATGCCGAACGGGATGCATGCGCCTCGTCACGCCCGGATGACAAAGTGACTTGTGAACCATTTTCAAGGGATTTAGGTTCGCTGAGCAATCGCGCACCATACACGAGAGAGCATCTGCAGTTGTATTTTGAATGCCCGGGCGATATATCACATTGAATTGGAACGGAGCCAACTCGATTCGCCATCTAACCATCTTGTCATTTTTAATTTGACTTCGGTGTTGCTTCGAATAAATAAATGATACACTTCTTTGGTCGGTTATTATATCGAATTCTTTTCCCATCAGATAGTGTCTCCATTCTTTAATAGCTTCGACAATAGCGAGTTTCTTTTTTTACCGCAGAAAAGCCCTTTGCTACATCCTGCAGAGTTCTAGAGAAGAATGCTACAGGACGACCTTCATATGGCAAGACAGGGGATATTGTGAGGAATAAGACTTTTGGGAATTTATCCGGTTCGCGCATTTCCGTCTGTTGGATTCTTTACAATTATTTGGCTCTTGATCTTGTCCGAAGTACACGCAGTTGGGATCACATGCCTAACGAATATCTGAAAAGTGGGGTCAACGCTGGCATCCACAGCACTGCAAACACAAATTTCAGATCATCATAATTGAAAGTTGACAATATGAATAAATGACTCAAAATTCTATGTCGATAATATCAAGTTTGATAGATAACTTACAACTTCTCTAAAACAATAAATCAAACAAGCATAATTAAATTAGCTACATCGCGTTATTTCTGTAATGCGAAATTATTTATTAATTTAAGACATTTCTTTGCGAAAGACTAAAAATTTTTAAGAATGTTTATCTCACCCAAAAGAGAATCCATCACCTTAATATACTTTAAAAAAAATTGAATTAATAGAATCCTTAAATATTTTGATAAATCAAAATTATTTAAAAGTAGGGACATCTATATTTAGACAAGTAAAAGGTGTTCCAATGGGTGGTAATAGTAGCCCAATTATAGCTGACTTGTTTTTAAGCTTTATAGAATATGAATTTGTTCATAACTGTGTAAAAACTAAATCTAAACAATATAAATATATGAAATATATGTTTCGATACATTGATGATATATGTGTATTTAATTCTAATGATTTTTATTCAATTAGTGAGCACATTTATCCAGAAAGCCTTATTCTTAACAAAACCAATATTAATGATAAAGAAGTGTATATCTAGATATGAACATTAAATTAACATTAACTAAAACTACTATTAATTTATATCGTAAAGATGACATATTTAAATTTACAAGAAACATATTTTTGCATGAGCATTAATGCATACCATATAATATAAAATATAATACATTAAATAATGAAATTTTAAGAATTGCAACAATATGTAATGATATTGGCTTTCTGAAAATCATTTAAATAATTTAATAGATACATATTTTAAACTAGGTTACTATAAAAATAACATCAAGCAGAAAATAGTAAAATATATAAATCAACACAATAACATAAAGAATAAATTTAAACTCTTAAGTGGCAAATTTTTATGGATGGATAATAAATAATATACTTTGTATTAGAATAAGATACTAGATAGTTATTTCAGAGGAAATACATCATTGGCATGTATTTGGCCCCGCTGCTATGTTGGGTAGAGGAGTTAAAGGCCGAAACCTGATAGCATAGCAGCTCCTCCTGATGACCTCTAATTATTATTCTGATACAACGTCTGTTATTTATTACTCAATTCATAAAAATGACGTTTATTTTAAATTTCATTTTTTTAACTTGATTTAAATTATAGAAAATTTAAATTATAGAAAATCTAAAAGCAATTATTAATTTTATTATTTGGTCGGCTTCATAAATTAACCTCGTGTGAATTCTTTAATCCTAGATGCAGCACTGTACACTACAATCAGCGTAGGTGGACCTCATCAGCAGTGAGCCTACGCCTACCTTTCGTGTTTCGGTCCTTTAATGATCTGCTGAAATTTTCCTCTGCTGCCTTTCTGTAAAAACAAACGATACAGTTTGTAAGGAACACATTTCCACTTGTGCAAACTGTACGTTGTTTCCGTCTTTTGTTTTTCCGTCTTATCGTTTGTTTTTACAGAAAGGCAGCAGAGGAAAATTTCAGCAGATCATTAAAGGACCGAAACACGAAAGGTAGGCGTAGGCTCACTGCTGATGAGGTCCACCTACGCTGATTGTAGTGTACAGTGCTGCATCTAGGATTAAAGAATTCACACGAGGATAATTTATGAAGCCGACCAAATGATGATACTCGCTCGTGTATGCAATTATTCATTCTATTAACCTGTCAGATTCCGGTTTCCTGTCAAGAAAATTCAAAAGACAGATTGTCGGTTGTTTCCGTCAACTGTAGTGCTATCTCCGTCTTTTTGTTACAAAAGACGGAAACAACGTACAGTTTGCACAAGTGGAAATGTGTTCCTTACAAACTGTATCGTTTGTTTTTACAGAAAGGCAGCAGAGGAAAATTTCAGCAGATCATTAAAGGACCGAAACACGAAAGGTAGCGTAGGCTCACTGCTGATGAGGTCCACCTACGCTGATTGTAGTGTACAGTGCTGCATCTAGGATTAAAGAATTCACACGAGGATAATTTATGAAGCCGACCAAATGATGATACTCGCTCGTGTATGCAATTATTCATTCTATTAACCTGTCAGATTCCGGTTTCCTGTCAAGAAAATTCAAAAGACAGATTGTCGGTTGTTTCCGTAAACTGTAGTGCTATCTCCGTCTTTTTGTTACAAAAGACGGAAACAACGTACAGTTTGCACAAGTGGAAATGTGTTCCTTACAAACTGTATCGTTTGTTTTTACAGAAAGGCAGCAGAGGAAAATTTCAGCAGATCATTAAAGGACCGAAACACAAAAGGTAGGCGTAGGCTCATTGCTGATGAGCTCCACCTACGCTGATTGTAGTGTACAGTGCTGCATCTAGGATTAAAGAATTTACACGAGGATAATTTATGAAGCCGACCAAATGATGATACTCGCTCGTGTATGCAATTATTCATTCTATTAACCTGGCAGATTCCGGTTTCCTGTCAAGAAAATTCAAAAGACAGATTGTCGGTTGTTTCCGTCAACTGTAGTGCTATCTCCGTCTTTTTGTTACAAAAGACGGAAACAACGTACAGTTTGCACAAGTGGAAATGTGTTCCTTACAAACTGTATCGTTTGTTTTTACAGAAAGGCAGCAGAGGAAAATTTCAGCAGATCATTAAAGGACCGAAACACGAAAGGTAGGCGTAGGCTCACTGCTGATGAGGTCCACCTACGCTGATTGTAGTGTACAGTGCTGCATCTAGGATTAAAGAATTCACACGAGGATAATTTATGAAGCCGACCAAATGATGATACTCGCTCGTGTATGCAATTATTCATTCTATTAATTTTATTATTTAATTATTAAATTTTGATTTAGCATTAATATGTTTTGTTTATTTTATAATTATATTAAATACGTAGACATTAGTTAGCTGATTTAATTTATTAAATTGGAATAATTTTGAAGATAAATTATTTAAAAAATTTTAATTTTGAAATTATTAAAATTCAATAATAATCAAAAATGATCCTCATTATTGTAAAGTGGTCTTCCATATGAATCGGACAAGCTATCTTTTCAGAGAGATGCACCGCATATTCATTTGATAGACAATTTTTGGCTTCTAGCTTTGAAGTTATTTTTTGTGTATAAGTGCAATGGTTTATTTAAAGGACTTATTTTTAATACTAACCATCTGTATCTCTTAAATAATGGTATTTTTAAATATTTTGTAGTTTGTGTAATTTAAGTAATACACGATCAGCGGTTTCATTACTTTACAGCTCTCATTTTTATAATCAATAACAACAATTTACTGACAAGAAAAACAAATAATAATACACAAATTATTTCATGTCAACCAATGCTCCGGGTGTCGGGTCGTGGAGGCAGTGCACGAATCAAACTACTCCAGACATCGCGATCCTGGGCTACAGACCAAAGTTCTCTTTCAGATATCCAAAGGCGGTCTTCGGCCAGTTTCGAGATTTGATCTCTCCACCTGTACCGAGGTCTACCTCGAGGTCTCTTTCCATAGAGTCGGTCTGAAAAACCCTCCGAGCACGACAATCCCTATACATCCTCAGAACGTGTTCTAGCCACCTAAACTGACTTTATTCGATGTGGAAAAGCAGCGATTTTAATCCGAGTCCATCAATGATGACCGAATTTTTAACCTTATATCTAAGGCTTAAACCGGCTACACCGTAAATAAACCTCATTTCGGTCGCCTGCATCCAAGATCTTATCCATCGGTCATAACCCAAAGCTCATTACTATAGGTTCAAATAGAAACGAAGATTGCGGGGTAACGAAAGTTTCACCCGAAGACTCAACTACCCCTTCACCCCGAGATACCTGTACAAAGAACGCATTAATGCGTTAGATGCACAAATCCGTTTCTAAATTTACATGACGTTCATGCCGTCCCTCGATAACAATACCCTTAGATACTTGAAATCCTCCACATCAGGAAAAATCTTTTCTCCAATCCAGATTGACATTAGCAACTGAATCCGAGACGAGCACTTAGAGACAGTCTTGGAGGTACTAACCAACATCCCTGCCGCTTAGCATTCCCTTGTAAATCGATCTAGTAGGCATTGTAAGTCCTTAGGACAATAATCCAACAGGCAACATCATCTGCAAAAAGCAGAGATGCTATCCTGATGGAATCGAACTGAAGACCGACATCCGTCAGAGCCGCCATTTCTCGTAATTTTGTCCATGTAAACAAGGAACAAGAGTGGAGACAAAAGACAACCCTGACGAAGCCCAAAGCCTACTAGAAATAATTCAGACTCTCTACATAGAACACGAACAAACTCATACTCTTTTCTTACAGATTAACCTCAGCTACCCGAAGATAGTATGGTACTCTATACTCTCTTAATAACTCTCACAACCCTTTTCGCGGAATTCGATTAAAGGACTTCTCCAAATCTATAAAGCACATGTAGACCGGTTGAGCGAACTCCCAAGACCTTTCAAGGATAGTTGAGAGAGCAAACAGCTGATCCGTAGTTTCACGACCTGGACGAAGGCCGCATTGTTCCTCTTGCAACTGTCCCTCAACTATAAGCCGTATCCTTAACTCAAGAATCCTAGCAAATAGCATACCAGTTTGGCTAAGAAGAGTGATGCCCCAATAATTGGGGCACACTCTTCGGTCACCTTTCTTAAAGATCGGAACCACCACCCCAGTTCGCCACTTACTTGAAACCTTGCCGGTCTTCAATGCAATGTTAAAGATCCGTGTTAGCAACTACATGCTAACAAGGTCGAGAGCCTTTAAAGCCTAGGGTCGAATGTCGTCTACTCTAAAAGATTTGCCATTACGAAGTTTTTGAGAACAGCAATAACCTCTTTCATAGAGACGAGCTCTTCTGTTGGTTCTAAAGTTTCTACTTCTACAAGAGAAGGTATATCCATGGGATTAACGAGATTCCTAAAATGCTCTTTCCAACATCCGAGAATTTCTTCAATGTCAGTTGGCATAGATCCTCTCTTGTCATTGACAGTTCAAGGATATTTCTGCTTTCCAACACGAAAGTTCTTGATCGTCCTCCAGTACACCCTCGAAGCTGATTTATAATCAAGTACTAAGTGCTCTCCAAACTTCTCCCTAGCCGCCTTCTTCGCTTCGGTAACTGAACGAGCTGAAGCTCCCTTTGCCCTTAGGTACTTGTCTAGTGATTCATCTGATTTATCTGACAAAATTGTCGTTTAAGCCAGCTTCTTCTGTTGGGCAAAATCTCTAAATGTTGTTGTCATCCAAGCAGTTCGAGTATATCCTCCGTGCCAAGCACCTAAGGCCTTCAGGCCACAACTTTCCACAACTTTTCACCTCTTCTGGCAACCGAAAGAAATCCTCTCCGATGTAGCCAAAAACCGTTCTTTGACAGAAACATCTGCTATACACTCCCAGCAAGCCCTCACACAACGTTTGGGTTTACCAAGATTGTCTAGCAAACGATCATACCATCGTAGTTTACGATGGGATTTAGAGCATCCCATCGTAGTTGTATCACATACCATGTAAAGATTACGAAATGTTGTGTGTTGGTCAGACTTCGCAATACATTACACAGAATCAAACAACATAAATATGCATTAAGGTGAGGTGATTTGAGTTCAGCAATCGCGAACCAAGTCCTGGCCGGGGATCACAAAATTAACTTTGAGGAAACAAAAGCAGTCTGCGTCGAAAACAGCACATCCAGACGATTGGTCAAGGAATCTTTTCATATTGTTGCGTAAAAAACACCCATAATAGGCAACAAGTCTAACTGGGACTTGAAATTACCATGTTATCTCTTAAAGATAGTATTACAAACGCATTAATTCTTCCGTATAGTTGTGTTGCTTACTTCCGTGTACTAATTACACGATGCTCTTTTCCGTGTATATACGTATTTCATTCGTATATAAAAATTTTGTATAATTCTAACAATCCAGTGAAGGCTTGAAAAGAATAAAGAGTCGAAAGCTAGCAAATAAAGACATTGTAAAATTAAAAATATTTGTCTATAATTTTATTTTCACCAAAAATGAAACAATTTAAATTCGACACGAATGTAATTCTCAACGATGTATAGATGCCAAGCGCCAAACTAATTTTACGCTTTAAAATATTTACGCTCATTTTCTCAATTAGGAAAACAAAATTTCGAATAAACGGGCAGCATTTAACGAAATAAATAATATACTTGAAAGAAAAATTAAAAAAGCGTTTTTCATGTCCAAACATTTCCTGTTGGCGATAATAAAAGCCAATATTGGAAGCTGATCGAGTGAAGCTAGCATGGCTTTGGCGTTGCTCCTCATGAGAGCGATGGAGATGCGCTAATTTAAGAGTGTTACAGTCACTGGGTATCCGATTCAGCTTGTCCGGCTAATATTATTCTCAACCCGCTTGATCACTTTGTTTTCGTTGTTCCATTCACCGAAGGTTTCGACTACAGCGGCTGAAAACATGCGCTGCTTTGACCCTGTCCTTGGCATTGACATCGTACGACTAGGCAGTGGCGAGTTGCACGTTGAAGGCGGAGTGAAGATATGCGGACTTGGGGTGGGGTGGATGACTGCAAATTCGACTGCAAGAGGAGACTTCCCATAAAGAGGATGTCTACCGGGCGTTCATGTAGATCCGGCATAATTTTTCGCACTTTCAGGGCTACATCTATTTAAGCCGATTGTGCGGCTGTAAATGCCACGTCACAATCCTTGATAACCCCCAACTAGCAAGTGAGCGAGTGTATTCCTTCCTGATCTACCATACGAATGCAGCGACCGCACCAATAGTTCTTTCTGTACAAGGGAATTCCAAGCCACATTCGGGCTAGGATGCAGAACTGTTGTGGCGTTAGTTCCGTTATGGATGTCGCATTTGGCATGGCGCGAAGCCATCCCCAGCATTTGGACATAATACTGCAGGTAGTCGGGCACGCTCTATTTCGGTAGATGATTGTATCTGCTGAATCGAGGCAAGATGGTTTATCAACCGTGAAGTTGATGATTGAACGCCCTCTGTAGACGGTATAAAGTTCTAGCCTGTCGCAGTTGTTAGGGTTACCAGTGCCTCGGAATAACCAGGAAATAGTGAAGGGTCCAGACTGTATGCTTCGAAGAAGATTTGTATCGGCGATGTTTTCTAACTGTTTTTCACCTTCTGTACAAGGGAATGTCGCTGACGAAGAATACCTAATGATAGGTCTGACCAATGCCTTATATAAAAATGAAAACTGAGAATGCGGTAGCGCGAATTGAGCCCAAAATCGTGTTGGTGCAATATAAAATTTATCAACTATTGTCATTTCGTAACCTATTTTGGATCTTTTCCGTTATACTGACTTTGTCGTAGCAAAATAAGAATTTTGAAGAATTGCAAGGTAGGGAATTTATTAAAAAAAATTTCAAATGAATTCCCTACCTTGCAATTCTTCAACAAATATGAGTGGGAATTTTTACCAACACAAAATAAGAATGTGCTAAAATAGCGGAATTGTAAGTACTCTTTCAACTGACAAAATTTTTGGATCTTTTCCGTTATACTGACTTTGTCGTAGCAAAATAAGAATGTGCTAGAATAGCGGAATTGTAAGTACTCTTTCAACTGACAAAATTTTTAGATCTTTTCCGTTATACTGACTTTGTCGTAGCAAAATAAGAATGTGCTAAAATAGCGGAATTGTAAGTACTCTTTCAACTGACAAAATTGTTGGATCTTTTCCGTTATACTGACTTTGTCGTAGCAAAATAAGAATTAAATCAGCTAACTGAGTCTACGTATTGTTATATAATTATAAAATAAACAAAACATAATAATGCTAAATCAAAATTTAATAATTAAATAATAAAATTAATAATTGTTTTTAGATTTTCTATAATTTTAATCAAGTTAAAATAAAAAATAAAAATAAAAAATAAAATTTAAAATAAACGTCATTTTTATGAATTGACTAATAAATAACAGACGTTGTATCAGAATAAGAATTAGAGGTCATCAGGAGGAACTGCTATGCTATCAGGTTTCGGCCCCTAACTCCTCTACCCAACATAGCAGCGGGCCAAATACATGCTAATGATGTATTTCCTCTGATAAAACTATCTAGTATCTTATTCTAATACAAAGTATATTATTTATTATCCATCCATAAAAATTTGCCACTTAAGAGTTTAAATTTATTCTTTATATTATTGTGTTGATTTATATATTTTACTATTTTCTGCTTGATGTTATTTTTATAGTAACCTAGTTTAAAATATGTATCTATTAAATTATTTAAATGATTTTTAAGAAAGTCAATATCATTACATATTGTTGCAATTCTTAAAATTTCATTATTTAATGTATTATATTTTATATTATATGGTATGCATGAATGCTCATGCAAAAATATGTTTCTTGTAAATTTAAATATGTCATCTTTACGATATAAATTAATAGTAGTTTTAGTTAATGTTAATTTAATGTTCATATCTAGATATACACCTTCTTTATCATTAATATTGGTTTGTTAAGAATAAGGCTTTCTGGATAAATGTGCTCACTAATTGAATAAAAATTATTAGAATTAAATACACATATATCATCAATGTATCGAAACATATATTTCATATATTTATATTGTTTAGATTTAGTTTTTACACAGTTATGAACAAATTCATATTCTATAAAGCTTAAAAACAAGTCAGCTATAATTGGGCTACTATTACCACTCATTGGAACACCTTTTACTTGTCTAAATATAGATGTCCCTACTTTTAAATAATTTTGATTTATCAAAATATTTAAGGATTCTATTAATTCAATTTTATCCATATATTTATATTTATTTGATGGTTTAATTTTTGTTAGATAGGCGTTATAATTATTATAACATATATGTATATCTTTTTCCGAATATAAGATTAATTAATTTTACTAACGCTTCTTTAATATCTACTAAATCTAGATTTGTATAAAGCGTACTAAAATCGTATGTATTTATATTTAGAAAATTTATTCCTTTTGTCTGTTCTAAAAATTCTTTTGTAGAATTAATACTGAAATAGTGTTTTATACCAGTATTAATTTCGATTACTTGCAATATTTTTTAAAATGTGCTTTAATTACTTTAAGTATTTTATTCATATAAACAGAAAGTGGTTTTAATGTACATTTAAACGCACTACATATGAACCTAGGTTTTATTGGATTTTTATGTAATTTTGGATTCCAATATAATATAGGTATAGTTTTATTATCTAATTCAACCTTTATACCCTTTTTATCCATTATAGAACAGTGACTTGTAATAATTGTTTCTAAACTCAACTCACTACATTCATATGCTGGATTTACATTTAAATCATTAGAATTAACCTCTTTCATTAGTATATCATAATAAAGCTTTTTGCATATGAAGACAAAGTTATTACTAGCTTTATCAATAGTTGTTATTATATAGTTATCCTTTAATTTAGTAAGTTCTTTATACATATCTTTATTAATTTTATCTTTCCTTTTATAATTGTTTGTTATTTTCATTTTATTTTTAATTTTATCAAATATATAATCTTTCCAAATGTTTATCTTAGATATATTCGAGCTTTCACTATTAATCAGCTTACTAAAGTAATCATTTAAGTTATTATATAACGAACTGTAAATTTTATTTTTGTCGTTTTTGTTATTTAATCCATATTTATACCCTTTCGATAGCAGCTTTCTTAATTCACAATTTTCAATTAATTCTAGATTATGGGTACATATATGTTCATTTATTTTATCAAAACTAAGATTTTTACAATTGCATTCTGTTTCCATTATGTTTCTAATATTATCGTTACATATTGATTTTAATTCTTTATTATAATTACAAATTTTTCGTCCTAATAGTGGTAGGAGTTTATACCTTATTTTAGGAATATATTTACTTAAATCTGACCCTATTATTTCTTTACTTTTAGAATTATTTAAAAGTCCGGCTATATTTATGCTATCTATACATTTATTAATGAAGTTTATGGTTAATGTATATTTTCTATTGTTATTATTTACATTTATTGTACGATTATGGTATTTTGTATTACAATAACTGTCTATTATACAACTTAGCCTATCATAGTCGTTAATTAATTTTTGATTTATTGAACATATGATATATTTAGAAACACTTCTTATATTTACATAAAGATCTTTTAGCTTATTATCACTTAAAAGTTGTTTTAATATTTCTAATTGTTCATTTATATACATATATTTTTTAATATTTTTAACTCTATTTTTTCCTATTCCTTTTATCACCATGGCTTCTTGGTTAGCGTTTTACCGGATTATTATAATATAGTTGTTTATTATGTATTATACTACTTCTGCCAATTCCTTGTACCACGTCATTCAATCCTAATGGGTACATGGAATTAAGCGTTTTAATCCAAAAATCTTCTTTTTCTAATAGTTTTTGATTTAATATAGAAATGTTTTCTTCGATAATATGTTCTAAAATAAATAATTTACAGTTTTTAATATCATGTCCTATTAATCTCATATGTTTATGAAATATAGTTTGACTATTATGCTGTATATTATATATGTGTTGCCTAAACCTAGTTTTTAACATTTGATATGTTTTCCTATATATTGCAATCCACATGTGCATTGTATTAGATACACTACACCTGCGGTATTGCAGTTACAATTATTATTAATAGTTAATGAAAAACATTTGTTTGTCGTATTACTTACGATACAATTATTATTATTTATAACATCACAAACTATACAATTTTTTCTGTTACATTTAAAAGATCTAAAATTGAAATCATTAGTACTTACGTATTTTTCCAATATTGTTGGAAAAATACTAAAATATAGTATTATTCATACATAGTATTAATACATATTTAAATATTATTCATACATACTATTAATACATAGTATTATTCAAGTTTGTCTAACACAAACTTGAATAATTCTCTTCCGGCAACTCATCATAACGATACTCCAGTCCTACTTCAAGGACCATTGATTGGTGAGCACCTTTTGTCACTAATGTTAAACCCGCAGTCAAGTTGTCGACAGAATGCTTCACTAATGTTCGCAAACTACCAAGTTAGAGATGTAATGATGGCACTGTGGACAGATATGCAATGTGGCGATAACGAATTTTTCAGCAAATTCCACAGGATTTCTCCTGCCGTCGATAGCCTGCATAAAGAGATAGTCCAATTTTACGAATACATGAAGCCTTTGCGAGTTGAACGTAGTGTACGAAAACAGGCAGTTAGGAGGATAAGCAGTATTATTCTTCGCAATTTGCCGGGCGTTAACAAGGTTTTTTGTTTTGGCAGCTATAAAACTGGACTATGTCTTCCGACAAGTGACATCGACCTTGTGGTTTTTGGTCAGTGGTCTTCATCTCCATTAACAGACTTAAAAGATATACTAATTGAGCATGGTATTACAACCGAGAATAACTTGAAAGCTCTTGATCGCGCTTCGGTACCTATTCTAAAATTAACAGACTCCCAAACTGGAATAAGATTTGACATATCGTTCAACATGTTAAACGGTACAAAGAGTATCGGTGTTATAAAGGAATTTTTGTCCGAGTTTCCTCCGCTTCGCTACCTCGTACTTGTGCTCAAGCATTTTCTTCTGCAGCGCTATCTAAATGAAGTATTCACTGGAGGTATTGGCTCTTATACCCTTATCATGATGACTGTTAGCTTTCTTCAGTTACATCCTCGTACTAACTGTCGAATTCAAAGCAAGTGCAATCTCGGTCAATTGCTAATGGATTTTTTTGAACTATATGGACGCACATTTAATTATCAAAGAGTGGCTATAAGGGTTCGTGATGGTGGGTCGTATGTTCCTAAAACAGAGCTTATTTCACAATTTAATTCTAATCCACGTGGTCTATCAATGTTATGTGTAGAAGATCCGCTCGACAGTTTAAATGATATTGGTCGTGGGTCGTACGCAACTTCGTCCGTTCAGGCACATTTCGAAAGTGCCTTTATGATGCTAGAAAAATGTACTGGTTTTATAAACTCTGGCATTTACAAGTTAAACAACATATCGCAAATATCAATTCTTGGTCGAATAATCGGAGTAAACAGTAGAATAGTTGAATACCGCAACTATATTAGTGCAATGTTCAAATGCGATGATGAAGACCACACGGATGATGATGATTTTACCGTTGATGACAACGAATACGAGGCTAATGATGAAGGTGAAGAGTATGATGGTAATGATGAAGACGACGGTGTAGATAATGGATCACATAAGTCTAAGGGAGAAAGTCCGCCGAATATGCAGGCTAACGATGACGTTGATCTTACTACTGCTGATGATGAGGATAATCGCTCCAATCGTTCGTCTTCCAACCATAGTGCACCGGGTCTGTTCAATGGTACAGATTCTGTTAATAGTAGATATTGAATATGAGAGGTATTAAAAACAATTGACCTCTCTCATATCATGTACAAATGGCTTTGCATAGTATTTTTCACTATGACAAAATTTCACTTTCAACTGACAAAATTTTTAGATCTTTTCCGTTATACTGACTTTATCGTAGCAAAATAAGAATGTGCTAAAATAGGGGAATTGTAAGTACTCTTTCAACTGACAAAATTTTTGGATCTTTTCCGTTATACTGACTTTGTCGTAGCAAAATAAGAATGTGCTAAAATAGGGGAATTGTAAGTACTCTTTCAACTGACAAAATTTTTTTTGGGAGAAACAAGCACAAATTTAAATATTTAAATTAAAAAAAAATTAATTTTTTAAAATTTTAAGCGAATTGAAGTCGGAATGACTTTTAAATAGATTTGTATTATTTGCATGAATTTCCTGTGTAATTGCTATTATTGTAAAGCTTTCCAATAAATGCACGAAAAGTTATTCAACTTTCTTCATTTTTTCGAAAAAACTGATTTATATATTGTCGCCTCGATTACTCAGTTTCATCGAATGTTGCGACGAAATATTTTTATAAACTATCTTTAGAATATATGTTATTAATATAACACTTGACATACCTCTTGGAATAAGTTCACGAGTCTGCAAGAATTTTACCGCATCCATTTCCGTAGTAATATTACTGCGTAACCAGTTTAGGTTTATATTACTAAACATCTGCTAATATTTACGAATTTACAAAATAATATATTCACAGAGATTATAACAAAGAGGTATTAAAACTTTTGAACATCTACAAAGTTTGATAGAAAAATCGATTACACGTACATACCATATCACTTGGGGGGAATGGGGTATATCAAAGGGAGATTAAAGATTGTATTATATATGTGATAAACAATGTTGGGAAGATGAATTTGATGTATGAAATTTAAACGACAATGCCCGATAAATCCCCATCCTCCCCATAGTAATCGTTTGATCGATCAAATCTTCTAAGAATTTTAAAAATTACTGTTTTTGAAATTAAATGTTCAATAACTTTATGTGGAAAATCTCAAATTACCAAAGCTTTGGATTATAGATCATTATAAATATGCAGATTGCAGTATTGCAATAAAAATTGTATGTTTATATTTGAAATTTTTTAGATTTTTCAAATTCAAATCAGTTTTTTCGAAAAAATGTATAAAGTTGAATAACTTTTCGTGCATTTATTGAAAAACTTTACAATGATAGCAATTGCACCGGAAATTCATGCAAATAATACAAATATATTTAAAAGTCATTCTGACTTCAATTAGCTTAAAATTTTAAAAAATTAAATATTTAATTTTTTTAAATTTAAATATTTAAATCTGTGCTTGTTTCTTCCAAAAAAATTTTTGTCAGTTGAAAGAGTACTTACAATTCCCCTATTTTAGCACATTCTTATTTTGCTACGACAAAGTCAGTATAACGGAAAAGATCCCCTGTTTTTTCGTTTTATAGCTTTTCGAAGATGTTCAACAATTGATGTATTGCTGTTAAAAATATTTTCCTTGACGCTTAATTTAAACAATCGGCTCCTGAGTTTCAGTATTAATTTTAACTTTCGATTAAACCACGATAGACGCACATTCTTATATTTTGTACGATCTTGATGGCAAAGTATTTGTCTATTATTATATTCAATGATAAACAGAAAACATTCAAATACTCATCTACATCGTCATTAGAGCCTGAAACATTTATAGTTGAAGCTATCTTAATAATTCTATTGGCGCGGTGACAATCATGTTTTAAGATTTTAGGTTCGACATCATTAATAGTGTTATTTAGAATTTCTGAAAAAATGAAACGCAATCATCGCTATCTCTTACAGGTGGCTCATGTATAGTGTTTGGCGCATCTGTTAGCAACAAAAACAATTTCTTGACAAGAAAACAAACAAACAATATACAATACTTTTCCTCTCAACCACTGGTTTGGGTGTCGGGTCGTGGAGGCGTTGCACGAATCAAACTACTCCAGACATGGCGATCCTGGGCTACAGACCAGAGTTCTCTTTTAGATAGCCTAAGGCGGTCTTCGGCCAGTTTCGAGATTTGATCTCTTCACCTTTTCCCTAGGTCTACCTCTAGGTCTCTTTCCAGAGAGTCGGCCTGGAAAACCCTCCGAGGAAGGCGATCCCTAGACATCCTCAAAACATGTCCTAGCCACCTCGGCTGACTTTATTCGATGTGAAGAAGTAGCGACTTTACTCCGAGTCTATCCCGGATGACCGAATTCCTAACCTTACCGCGAAGGAATTTGATTTCGGTCGCATGCACCCAAGATCTTATCATATCAGTCGGGCCCAAAGCTCATTACTATAGGTTAATATTGGAACGAAGATTGCGTGGTAAACCGAAAGCTTCTCTCGAAGACATAACTCCCGCTTCATCACGACAGACCTGTACAAAGAAGGCATTGTTGCGTTAGCTGCACAAATCCGTTTCTCAATATCTCTGATGTTCCTGCCGTCTCTCGAAAACAATACTCCATGATACTTAAAATCCTCCACATCAGGAATAACCTTTTCTCTAATCCGGATTGACATTAGCAACTGAATCTGAGACGAGCACATATAGACAGTCTTGGAGGCACTAACCAACATCCCTGCCGCATGGCATTCCATCGTGAATCTATCTAGTAGGCATTATAAGTGCTCAGGACAAAAAGACAAGACAACTTCATCTGCAAAAAGCAGAGATGTTATCCTGATGAAACCGAATTAAAGACCGATATCCGTCAGAGCAGCCCGTCTCTAAATTTTGTCCATGTAAACAAGGAACAAGTGGAGACAAAGAACAAGTCTGACGTAGCCCAACGCCTACTGTAAATGATTCAGACTTCCTACCTAGAACACGAACACAACTCATACTTTATTCATACAGAGAAGCCACAGCTAACTGAAGATAGTGTGGTACTCTATACTTCATATTGTATCTCCAACAACCTCTCTCGCGGAACTTGGTTGAACGCCTTCTCTAAATTTACAAAGCACATGTATATCGGTTGAGCGAACTCTAATTACCGTTCAAGGATAGTTGAGAGAGTAAAGAGCTGATCCGTAGTTCCACGACCTAGACGAAAGCCGCATTGTTCCTCTTGCAACTGTCCCTCAACTATAAGACGTATCCTTAACTCAAGAATCCTAGCAAATAGTTTAACAGTTTGGCTAAAAAGAGTGATGCCCCGATAATTGGAACATACACTTCGGTCACCTTTATTAAAGACCGGTACCACCACACCAGTTTGGCACTCACTTGGAACCTTGCCAGTCTTCATTGCAACGTTGAAGATCCGTGTTAGCCACTTCATGACAACAACGTCGAGAGCCTTTAACGTTTCAGGTTGAATGTCGTTTACTCTAAAAGACTTGCCATTACGGAGTTTTTTTAAGAACAGCAATAACCTCTTCAATAGAGACGAGCTATTCCGTTGGTTCTAAAGGCTCTACTTCTACAAGAGAAGGTATATCCATGGGATTAAGGAGACTCCTAAAATGCTCTTTCCAACAGCCAAGAATTTATTCAATGTCATTTAGCATAGATCCGCTCTTGTTATGGACAGTTTGAGGACTTTTCAGTTTTCCAACACAAAGGTTCCTGATCGTCATCCAGTACACCCTCGAAGCTGACTTATAATCAAGTTCTAAGTGCTCTCCAAACTTCTCCAAAGCCGTATTCTTCGCTTCAGTAACTACTCGAGCTGAAACTATCTTTGCTTCTTGTTACTTGTCTACAGCTTCCACTGATTTATCTGACAAAGTTGCCTTATAAGCCAGCTTTTTCTGTTGGACAAAATCTCTAACTGTTGGTGTCCACCAAGCAGTTCGAGTAATTCCTCCGCGACAAGCACCTAATGCCTTTGAGCCACAGCTTTTCACAGTTGTTTTGACAAGCGATGATATGAACATCTCCTATTCCTAATCAATGCTCATCATCTCTTCAAGCAACCGAGAGAAGTCTTCCCTGATGTAGTCAGAAAAACATTCTTTGACAGAAACATCTGCTATACGCTCCCAGCACGCCCTCACACCACGTTTTGGGTTTACCAGGCTTGTCTAGCATCCGTTTCTGCCATCGAAGTTTACTAACTACAAGATAGTGATCGGTTAACAGCTCAACTCCTCTCTTCACACTGGTGTCCAGAACATAACGTCGCAGATCAGATGAAACGATTACAAAATCGATCATTGATCTTTGACTGAGAGAATCTTGATGCAGTGTGCATCTATGGATCTCCTTATGTTCAAACATGGTGTTGGTTATGGAAAATTGTTACGCGAAAAAAAGTGCAATAATTCAGCAACACTCGCATTTAGATTAGAGAGTCCGTTTCACTTACACTCCATTCCAAGTGCAACTGTCGCTACCGACATGATCATTGAAATCACTCGATAAAACGAGGGAATCTCCAACAGGAGTACTATCAAGCAGAGCCTAAAGATCTACCACTAAGGCTGCGTATTCCGAGATAATATTCGTAGCATGCACACACAACAGTTATCCCCTTATCCTCTTAGACTATAAGTCTCAAAGATGTCAACCTTTCGTTCACTGGGTTAAACCTCTCTACCACGAACGACAACCGGGGACTTGTAAGTATCCCTACACCCGCATGTTGTCGCTTTCCGTTAGTAACTCTTGAATAGTTCAAGATTCAACCTTGATCCAAAAGTTTAGTTCCAGTTCCAGAATAGTGAGGAGAAGTCACTCCGACTATTTCTAGACTAAAGCGAACTATCTCTTTAACTAATTCTAGTTCCTCCCCGGCCAGCGAGATGACATTCCACATTCCTACATGAAGGCCAATCCGATTTGGATGTTGATGCCTCTTTCGCTGTCTCCGTTCAACCGCCTGGTCGCAAGGCACCCGACAAATCCGTTGATCGACAAATGTGGAACGTCCGTTGCCTGGGCCACTCTACGAAGAAGCTAATTGGCAATAGGTGCCAGTTAAATACTTAATCGACTGGAACCTAGCGGCCCAGTTGTATATTTATAATCGAATAGAATTTATTTTATGTAGCAAATGTGGACGGAGCCAATTACAAATCCACCAATAAATTATAATGCAGAGAATTTATTTGAAAAATTTCCAGTCTGCCTTACCGCTCGGGAACTACCAATTTACAGGTTATATAAATATCATCATTTATTATAGATCTGTAAGGAATCGACTTCTTTAAGGGCCATCCTGATAAAAACACGGCACGTGACAACATGACTGAGGGGACTACAATTTTCCTAATACACCCAAGATTCCTTTAACGACATCTTCATTCTCAAAAAGGGGTAGACCTCTCATTATGATATTCTTGGCATTGTACTTGACGATCGCATGCTTATACTAATTGCAAAGAGCTACTAGACGTCGCACAAAGTTTTGATTAAAGAATGATTGATCTTGTAACCTCGCGACGAACACTCTAGGAAAGGAATGATGATATGGAAACATGTCTGTTGAGGTTTCTGACCCGTTTTGTGATGACCCGTCACTGCTCGTTTAGATTCACTCCCTTCGATTTCAAGCGCAGATACCCTATCTAGATCCCCTTGAAACTCGCTAAGTTTATGAAAATTGGTTGCCGAACAAATTTCGCATAAGAATTTCCGCAGAAGCAATTCTCCATTCGTTATTCGAGGGACCTTTACAGTTGTGTATATGTTGCACTCTACGTTTGAACATTTGAGTTCTAACGCTACATAATCCGTATCTATACTTTCTGTAAATCTCTCATTGTGTAAAACTGTATCCCGCTCAGAAGTTTCAAACTGTTGAGGTATTTTATTGGATCGACACGACAGCAAGTATGTGACTGGATCGCAGAGTTTGTGACGAAATGTAGGGACTGAGTCGTAGGAAGGAAGTTTAAGAAAGGATTGTGAGTCATATGCACGGAAACGATAAAACAAGAAATAGTAAGCGCATTGTAACACATTGAGAAATGCTAGGCCAATTGAAATTAATCGATGGCAAGAAATATGATCAAAGCGTCGGAGGTGTAATAAGATACGAACGGGTATGTAGATAACGAGTTGAAGAGGGCGTAGTGAAGTGTTGGGTGAGTTGACTAGTACACTGATACATTATTCCAGTCGCGGGAAGAGAAGTGAGGAAATAAGTCGTTTGCAGATGTGCAGATCAACTATTCTACGAATACGTCGAAGGTCACGGAGAAGAAAATAACGAGAACGAACTTTTCATGCACGAAGGATAAAAGATACAGATTTTTATCAAAAGAAACCAAGAAATTTTAAATGGACGACGATAGACAGCTGTTTACCATCAAAAAGTACAGATAATAAAGAAATAGTACGTTCAGGGGGCTGTCAGCCATAAGACGCTAGATTTTTCGTAGTTGATGATCATCTAAATTTATTTAAGGTAATTGGAAACTGCCATTAAGCATTCTGTGGAGCGCAAGGAAATATCACCGATATTGAAGGAGCGAGAATGATAATATAGAAGGATGTCATCTGCATATTGAATATTATAAAAACTAAAGGGTTGAGTTATGCGCGACAAGTCATCAACAAGAAGAAAGAAGATAATGGGACCAATGAATGATCCTTGAGAAACGCCGCGTGTAAGATGAGATGGTTATAAAAAGATTCAACCACAACGACTAAAAACGTGCGCGCAGAGAGGTAGGATGCGAACCACGCGATCGTTTTACAAGAGAAGCCGTAGTGACGACGAAGGCAAGATAGAAGAAGTAAGTGATTAATTATATTAAAGACTGCTGAATGATCGAGAGAGATGACAACACTGCTAACACGGCGATTGCGAGCAAGTATCAGGTCACTTAGAACTTTATTGACATGCCCTTTCGGTGTAATGGTTGTGATGGTAAGCAAACTGGAAAAGCAGAAACAAGTTTGAAAAGAAAAGATAAGAATTGACTAGAGATAGGACAAGACATTCTAGAAGTTTGGTGAAGTTTAGAAGGTTGGATATACGACGAGAAGATGATGGAGAACTGGGATCATATGACGATTTCTTAAGTAAACTACGAACGATGGCGGCATTCCATAAGGAAGGAAAATTGTTACTCCGAATTAAAGTATTAAATAAAGTGGTGAAATAATGTACAATAGAGGACAGATTAACTTAGGAAGGTAAGTTGGAATTGAGTCTAGCTTGGAATATGGGTTATTCAGGCGTAGGAGAGTAGGTGAAACGTCCTCAATAAATACAGGCAGATGATGGAACAGTTTAGGAAGGAAAGGGAAGTATGATACATAATATGACTAGTTAAGAGTAATGTTTTTGGAAGAAGAATATGCTTCAGGAGCAAGGTTGGAACACGATATTGAGGAGGTGCGAGCAAGAATGAAGTTTAAAATTTTCCAAGAATATTTCGAGTTATAGGAAGATGCAAGTTTATATTGCCAGAATTTTAAAGACGATAGTCAAGATGATGTTTATGAGTTGAAGGATCGTCGCAGCATCTGAGATGTCGTAAGTAAATTTGATGAAGGTGACGAAGATTGTGTTTGGACACGCGACAATTAGAGCCAACCAAAGACCATGATCAAATCGTTTCATAACGTGCAAACGGAGAATAAAAGTGAAATCAAAGATGGTGGTCGATTCGGGATAAATAGAATATCTGGTTAGTAGTCAGTTGTGAACTCAGCGGTGAGGTGAGGGAGGGAAAATATATTGCGGAAATACGATTATTGGATTGTAATTTCTTCCAGAAACAGGATAACTCTGTATTAAGGATGGTTAGACACTAGATTAAGGCATATAGACAGTAGAAAGTGATCCGAAAATCCGAGATCACATGTGGACTTAGAGTAAGGGAGTTCAGCATGAGAAGGTTAAGAAGAGTTCCACTAAGAATATGAGTTGCATGATTCAACATTATCGAGTAATGGTGACTGGTTTCATAGTATTAGGATGGAAAGGGCGATCTAAACAGATGTTAAGATCACCAAGTACAAGAGTTGAGATCTGGGTAGGTGATGTGTGTTAGAGTAAATCAGATGTTTCGACTAGGAAAGAGGTGGAAGGTTACTAGAACCCGAGCACTATAAAAAGCAAGGTTCAAAGGGGACGGCGGAAGCGAAATTTGACAGAGAAAGAATTTGAACAATATTGAGGTAAACGGGGCACGGATTTTTTCAGGAGAAGAGTATGACAAGAGAAGGCAATGATGCCATTATAGTTAGAAACGAGAGCGTGGTATTCGCTAAGAAAGTGAAGGGATTTTCTAACAACAGAGTAACTTAATGATCGGATATGCTTAATAGCAAGGTCGTCGCTATCATAATGCTAGGATTCAGTAAAACATAGCAAATTCTACGATTGTTGAAGAAATAGATTGAAAACAAGATTAACTTTTGAATGACGGAGCGGGTGTTGGATATCAATTTTGAAATCTGAAATATCATCTGATGTACAGTTGTTTTGTAGGCTCGTTGACATTTTATAAAATTTGCTGTCGACCTTGCTGAGTGTGGTTGAAAGTGCCATTAACTTTTGTACGTTTTTGTCAATATTTCAAGCAGCGCAGAAGTAGCAGGAGGCCTTTTGTTTAAGGATCCCTGGTAGAATTTGCTTTGTTATTCATATCGGTATCCAAGCAGAATAATCAATAGTTGAATATTGAACTTCATATGTCCTCCCTTCTTGACGAGATCCCTCTCAACAGTGAGAGGAATCTGGCACTGAGTCATTGTGATGACGAAATGGTACGTGTTACTGTTATCGTTTTATTTTGCGTCTGACTAAAATGATGACTAGAATAATTCACGAGGAATGGTCTCACTCTCTCTCTCGAGAAATTCATTAAAAAATAAGTAAATCAATATAAAAGAAATCTGCGCTGGTATTTGGCATGATTTTGCTAATGATCCTATATGGTAAAGATGTAGTGCTGTTATGGCACTCGATGTGAAATTACCAGAAGTCGTTCTGGTACTTCATACGCATGACTTGTGTCTGTGGAGTCTGCCAGTCCTCATCTGCATCCAGCAGTGGCAGGGATTTGGCACTGATGAGTAATTGACGACAAAAGGTACTTGTTACTATTATCGTTTTGATTCTCTTGCGGCTTAAATGATGACTAACATAATTCACGCGGAATGGTCTCACTCTCTCTTGTGAAATTAATTAAAAAATAAGTACGCTGATATAAAATGAGACCTGTTCTGCCATTTGCCAGTTATTTTGCTACTGATTTTATACGTTAAAGCTGTAGTCATATAGCACTCGATGTAAAGTTACCAGACGAGTTACTAGCTAGTTATCATCATGTTACTTGCGAGTTATGGGGGGGGTACTTGACGAGCTTCTAGCTAGTTACTAGCATCTAGTTACCATCAGGTTTCTAGCACTCGATGTGATTTTTTCGTCCCGTCGCTAGAATTTCTAGCTGAAATATAGATAAAGCAAGTATGTCACGCTTTGAGATTGAAATTAAGTAATATAAATTTTAATATTGATGGCCTTGTTGCTCAAGTTCAAAATAAATATTTCTTTAATTCTATATTTTATAAAGCTGTTTTTGCTTACTCAGAAAATTAATGATTTTTTAAATTAGTCCGGCCTTTCATGTCAGAACAAGATGAAAATATGGCCCCCAAAGTTTCTAAGCTTGTCCATCCCTATATTAATCAGTAATCAAACGTTTTTACATAACTTAATGTTACTGAGTTTGTTACATTACACTATCGATAACTTTATCATTATTTCAATTGTAAGAACTGTACATTGTAAAATGTAAAATATTTTTATATTTGTATTTCATATTGTTTTTGTAGTAGTCTGTCACTAGTTTGCAATTCATTCGGTATTAAAACTTGTAACTGCTAGTTTTATACAAATTTTCAAAACTAGGAGGACGTTAAACTCTAAATCTTCAGTTGAAATGATTTAAAATCACGAGTGTACGTTATGCCATTAACTAAAGATTAGCAGTAATAGTCGATATGCAACATTAACTTAATTGTGTATTCTTAAAGTCATTTTCTTTACTAGTTATTGGTGCGAAATGTATTCATATATACTTTGATTTTATGTATCGACTTCGGTAACCGTCGATTTCCAATATAATAAACCTCGATGCAAATAATTTCTTGTTCAGTTTGGGTGTTTAATGTTCTTTGTTATATACATATATTTCAAAGCAAATATAATAATTTAATATATTTTTTAAAATAGTAATACATTGACTTAAGGCAAACTAGAGTTTATATATCATTTATAAAGAGCGGAAATTAAATAAAATGATAACATTTCCAAGTAAAAATTATAAATTTGACTGATTTTACACATTTTAGGAAGCCTCATTATTTCATCAACATTTATTGTTGTTAAATGTAATTTATAAAAATAGGTTCATTAAATGGATTCCGCACTTCTCAAGCAAAGTTACATAGCTATTTCACGTGAAGAATTATAATGACAAAAGTTACTATTTAGTCATTCAATTGCTATGCTAAAATCAAAAGATAAGCATAAAATTACTATAATTTATTTATCTCGGTTATTCCATTTGGAAGTGTTTTAGCGTGGACTTCAAATATTTTTGAAACAATTTGATACAAGTGCAGGTTCTATATATGTAAATTACTCGATTTATATCAAGTAGATTTTAAGAGGTTAACTAAAGGAACCATTTGTAGAATGAATAAATAAAAATTAGAGGGATTATTGGTTCTAATAAGCAATCTACAAGAGTAAAAAATGAAATTTAATAGCAGTAAAATGTTAGTTCAGTACTATGAGCATGTCTCATAAAAATGGAGGTGAATTTTTGATCCTTCCAGGTATCGAAAGGTACGGTTCGCTGAAAAGCAAAAGCGCGACACGTCGTGACTCATTCACAATATGTAAAACACCGACATGGCTAAACGCATTGTACAATGGTTAGTAATCATATTAAAGTGAGCATGAGAATGTTAGCCTTAACACCGTAGGTCATTGTGCAGAAAAAAGACGATTCCCGAAATAGTCCAAGACATAGCCAATACCCAGAGCAATTTTCAGGTTGCGAGGATCTTTTCAGTTTCACGCACTTTGTCCAAGTAACGCAAAAATCCTGTATATTGTACATCGTAATTTGCTATATCGAATGGCGTATAATTTATTTGGAGAAATGCATAAATAGTTTAAAATTTAAATTTTTGCGTAAAAATTTAAAATTAAATTTCAATTTCAAATTTCAATGTTAGAAACGTAAAAATTTATTTTTTAGTATTTTTCATTAATTTTATCAATATATAAGGATTTGGGATTTTTCTATGCTTCCACGAAAAAAACATACAATTTTCAATTTTTTGTTGAAGCAGTAATTTGAATTTGAAATATCTCTAAATTTTGCAATGATAACATATAATTTTTATTGCATTGTCGTAAATAGCACAGTTTTATTTACTTAAGTTGAAAATATTAATATATGTGAATCATTCAAAAAAGTTATTCAGAATGTTCTTTCAATATATGCATATTTTTGAGCATATTTTAATTTTGGTCAAACAATCTATCCCGAATAAGGCATTGAATCCATTTTGTTGCTACTGATCTTCATTATTCCTAATATATCTCCTTTCTTCCCATCCGCTTAATGTCGATGGACCTCAACATTTGGGATCATGTTTACTGGAATAATGAATGAGGTCCCAAATTGTTGATGGTCAGCGACATCAAGCGGAAGGGATGAAAGGGGAATAAATATGTGATTAAACTGTGGTTACATTCAATAGAATTGTCGTTGTTTTCTTATGATCAATAAATTAGTATGTTATGTCGGAACTAAACTAACAGATTCAAAAAAATATTTACCAAATAATTAAAATTATTGGCATAGCTTAAAATTTCTTAGAAACTCGAATATGGACTCTACTTTATTGTCATTTCGATGATGTATGTGCCAAATTAATTCGACTAAATATGAGTCGATCATTTAGCGATGTATACCACATCGCTTTCTATTGCCTGATTTCAGCTGGTTTCATGTGTACTCAATTTGTTGAGTATGAATTCTTTCTGAACTAACAAACTCAACGGAATGATTTACAGTTCGGTGCTCAAATCTGTACCATTATAGGCTTCGACATCACAATATCCTTTGCAGCGAAAAAATTTATATTTTTAAATTTTTAATTCGAACAAATTTCTCCCAAAAAATTATACGCCATTCGAAAGAGTACATGAAAATGTACATTAAACAGGCTTTGCGTAATTTGGACAAAGTGCGTCAAACCGAAAAGTAATGTTTCGCAATATCCACTGTAAATTTATATTATTAGACATCTTTCGTTTGTTCGGTAGCCAAAAAAGATCTTGATGTTAAAGAGCGCAAACGCCTGCGTAAAGCGAAGGAACTTTTGAATATACGCATAAATAATAGAGAGACGAATTTGGCAATACGAAATTTTCAAGTTGTGCGGCAGAGTACTTGGATTCGCTGGACCTTTTTAACAGCGGAATCGGTGTGAATCATCCTGCCGCAGCTTCTTCTTCGCTAATGACATCAATGTATCATAGTAATACTTGTTTAGATAATATTATCGAGTACAAATATCCAATATGGTATGCCCTTAAGGATTTAGAAATGCCTAGTCTAAACACCCCATATAATTCCACAGATTTTCATTGCTTGCTTTTTTACTCGAATGCGCGTAGTATTCTTTCTAAAATTTACGAATTAAGAGTTCGTGTCAGACTGCAGAATCCTTTGTTGGTTGCAATAACAGAGTCGTGATTAAAGGCCTGATGTTAGCGATGGTGATATCGAGTTATCTAATTACCTTTATCGGTTCGACAGGAGCAATAGAAAGAAAAGTAGAGTAATACTATATGTTCACTTTAGCACATTAGTTACACTTCTCGACGTAAAATTTAATAATGGAGTTGAATCTTAATGGGTGATGGTATCACTCTCAATATGCACTATGTAGATTGGGAAACGTACACACCCAGAGTATGATTTGATAGTGGTTCATTAGAGTTACTCGACTTTATCAACTTTTTAAGTCTCACTCAACATGTGAGAGACTTCACTCGTTTCTGTGGGAATCAGCGATCTTTGTTAGATATTTGTCTGACCTCAAACGTATGTCTTGTAGACCACGTCACTCATCTTGAACCTCTAGGATCATCAGAGCACTGTGTCCTTCTATTTGAATCCTATTTTTTGCAAGGCCTTTCAGCCCACAGATCGTTTCTAAATACTGTTCAGTGTTTCAAGATGAATTATCAATTGGTCCGTATGTATCTTGCGGTATATGTTGGCTGAATCCTCTTTTGGTTTGTGTTGAAACGGCATGGCAACAATTTGAGGCGATACTTTTAGATTTGCTCTTACGCTTCTCGCCTAGGAAAGTTACGAAAGTTCGTTTACATTGTAAACCTTGGTTTGATAGTGAAATCCGTCAAGTCTTGAAAGAAAAACATCTATCTTTTAAAAAGTTTAGGGATTGTGAAATTAACAGTGTTTCTTTCATTAAAGTAAGGAATCGTTTTACGAATTAAAGACACAATAAACGGCGTAGTTTCGAAGAAAGGATAGCACAAGAGGCTTTTCGCAACCCTGATCGCTTGTTCAAATACGCGAACTCAAAACAGAGCGGGACATTTTCGACTTGTATCGGACCGTAGAAATGCCCTCGATGACAATTACAATATCGCTAATGCGTTTGGTGAAAATTTTTTGATCTCATCAAATCCCTTTAATAAACCATCTTTTATCATCCCATATAAATCACTCACTGATGTCGTTAACATGTCTTCGATTGGGGATGTGCAAAGAAAGCTTAAGAACCTAAAATCATCAGGGTCTGTTTGCCCTTATTTAGTGCGGTCTGTATACTTAAAAATGCTAGCAGATGAAGTTTGTATCCTTTTATATTTTATGTTTTATTTGCGTCACCTTATTCCGATCATATACCATAGATGTGGAAACGCTCCATTGTAATACCACTGTTTAAAAAAAGCAATCGAACTTGTGTAGACAATTACAGACTCGTAAACTTGACTTGTATTTGTTGTCGAATCTTGGAAAGACTACTGCATAAGCATATTAGTGATTATTTTAAATCCAAAAATTTACTGTGTATTAACCAACATGGTTTTAGAAGTGATCATTCTACTGTCACAAATCTGCTAGTTGTGCAGAACTTATGAGCCAATTTAGTTGATGAAGGAGCTTGTGTTAATATCATCGTCTTTGATTTTTCCAAAGCTTTCGATCACGTACGTCATGACTATCTGATATCCAAAATGCATGCCTTGACAATTGATCCCATTTTAATTCACTGGGTGGCAAACTTTATCTTTGGACGTTCTTATCGGGTTCACGTTAATAACATTTATTCGGACTGGTATAGGTGTACCACAGGGCACAGTGCATGGTCCACTGTTATTCTCTATCTACATAAATGATTTACCAGGCTTATGAGTTTTGAGTATCTATTATATGCAGATGACCTGAAAATATGGAGGCATAAAGTCGTATGTAGATACAGAATGTCTACAGTCAGATATAGATAAAGTTGTGAATAGGGCTTTAATCAACGGTTTATCGGTTAATTCCGCCAAATGTTCTTTTATGCGTGTTCGAAGTCGACAGAGTACTTGGCGAGCAAATTACTATCTATGTGAAAATTAAATCGAAAATGTAGACTATGTGAAGGATCTCGGCGTCTGAATTTCCAATGACTTGTCCGCTAAACGTAATACTGAATATGTATGTTCTAAGGCTTATCGGATGGTAGGTTTCATTAGTCGTACATTTGATTTTCTTAACCCGCGATCATTTCGGATTTTATCAAACACATTTATTTTGAGCCATCTGCTATATGCGTATCAATGCGTCTATCCGAGGAATATACAGGGGTCATCAAAAATGGAAGGTGTGCTCTGTCGGGATTGTTTGCCCGATAAGAAATTTCCCTTACAAAAAAGACTCAATGCACTAGGCATAAATAGTGTTAGCACTTTCCGTGATTTACGCGACATGTGCCTAACATGGACGATTCTTCGCAACCCAAGACATGTACTACACGGGCTAGTGAATGTTATATCAGGTCTATGGCTGCGTGGTCATTCGTTAGTTCTAAAGCGACAAAAGATTGTAAGCTCAAAAACTATCTAGTTTAATTGAAGGGTTGTGAATCTATTATATATATTTCAAAATAGGTAGGTATATAAAATTTAACCAAGCTTTTTTTTGCAATTTATTTAAAAACGTTTTCGGGTTACCCCTTCGCCAGTAGCGCAATACAATATTCTACCATATTGTGCTACTGACTAAGCGGTAACCCGAAAACGTTTTTAAATAAATTGCAAAAGAAAGCTTGGTTAAATTTTATATACCTACCTATTTTGAAATATTTATGAATCCGACAGAAACAAGGATCCCAAGCTGTGATTCAAATAACCCCATTGATACTTTCAATATATATATGTAGGTATATATAGGTAGTATATACATGTAGGTATATATAAGTAGGTATATATATTCCGTTCATTACCAATGTACGGAATAAGCAGATAATAATGGTCAAAACGTGAAATGTAGGTCTGGATCAACAGCTGATGAGACACACCCAGACTGATTAGTAGGGTCCTGCTGTATCAATAATAGGATATCATAACAAGTCATTTCAAATATGACCAACTTTACTTCCAACAGCACTTTAATCGATTTGCTCATTATTGTTCACATCGCATGAAAGACTTTTTTTAATACGAATGAATAAATATCCGCAAATCTTTACTTAGTTAGCTGTTTGACTGAGATAAAGTTTTTCTCAAGTCAAATATTAGAAAGAGCAAGTATAACTCTGCAGTTGAAGTTACTGTTTATGAATGGAACAATTCTTTTACTAGGATACGTCACGACGATGAACTCGTAACATGTGCTTTACAAAAGCAACTCGCCCCCTGCAAATATGACGCAGTGTAAGGTATAAATTCCAACCGTTATTATTCATGATTGGAAAATAATAACAGCTCACGCACTCATATTGCCAATAATGTTCAACATTATGAGATTTCTACTAGTAAAGTCAGTAGTCGATCAGGATGCTGATTGACAAAATCATAAATTTGATAAAGTGTCAATTGGCGGAAACTTATAAAGGAAATATGGCCGAACAAAACCACGCAGAAGTTCTTGAGTACGCCCACCACCTAAGCACCTAAACAACTATGTAGTTGGAGAATCTTTAATCAATCAGAACTTAAAAATGCATTTACGAAAAATATGCAATGTTAAAATACGCTTTGATAATTATATTATTTTTAATGACATATTCAGCTATCAAAATGGAAAACATGATAATTGAAAGTATTTTATATACTGATTGAAGTGACATTTACGCAGATCAAAATTATTTAAAAATCAAATTACTATAATTTATATTTTATATATAGTTTTATGAATTTCTAATTTTGAAATGAAAGTATTTTTTATAAAAATGATTAATTTTCACAAGACCTTTCAGATAATTTTGTGGGCATAGGTTTCTCACTACAAAATTCTCCAATAAAAATATTTTTTTAACGGTTTATAAACGCGGATGTCTAAATAGTACCGGGTATAAAAATGTAGCAGATATATTTTTTAGGTATTTTCTGAAAACATTGTAATTTTGCTTTAATGTGAATTTAATACTCGTGATGTGTATACGTTTCAGTTAACAACAAAATGTTTCCTTACCCATATTGATAACGAAACGGATTTATTTATACTATTAACACACTTTTCCGGTTGTGGCACGACATTATATTCACATGTATTGTTCATATTATTGATACAGCAGAACGCTACTAATTTAAGTATGTGTGAGTCTCACCAGCTGCTGACCCACACCTACATTTCACGTTTCGACCATTATTTTCTGCTTATTCCGTTTATTACCAATGTACGGAATAAGCAGATAATAAGGGTCCTAACGTGACATGTAGTCTGGATCAGCAGCTGATGAGACCCACCCAGAATGATTAGTAGCGTCCTGCTGTATCAAGAATAGGAACAATACCTGTCGATATAATGTCGTGCCACAATCAGAAGAATTTCAGCTCACATATTCAAAGAAGTTAAATTAACAAATTTAATAACATCCGGACAATATCGAAATATGTAACGATATAAATATAAAAAATATTACAAATATAAAATTTTTACATTAAACATGTAATATGTGATTTTGGATTATAAGCATTAATAAAAAATTTCCGATTAAATATTTCCATAATATTATATTTGCTAAATTGAAATATTATTGGATAAACAAGCAAACGCGTTTGAATACAGAACAAAAACATTTTAAATTTCAAGTGTTATTTCGTCGATAGCTATTAAAATAATACATTAATGTCCCAAATATGCATTTGCATTTTTTAATGAATCATCTATATATGCACACGTATTGAATAACACAACTAAAGCATTCCGATTATTAACATAAATATGAAGACAATATAAATATACGAAAATAGGGGCTTGTCGGTTTAGTTCTCCCAAGCAAATTAAAAATCTTTTGGCTTATTTTAAGCAGTATAAATATGCGTATCGACTATGTCAATTTTATTTTGTAGAAACCAAGTTGAGTATTAAAAATTAAATTAAATCTCAAATATAAGAGCGTTGTGGTTAAAAAAATCACATAAAATACTTATTATACATCTTGACATGACTGGTAAGTTTGAGCTTTAAATAATGCATATTCACAGAAAAATTTGTTTTTTTAATTTTTCGTCAAAAAAGTAAATTAAAATTAAAAAATCTCAAAATTTTTAAGCACAAATACAAACTTTTATATTGCTATTATAAACTAATTTTTATGCTATATAACATACTATAATTTGATCAGCCATGCTCTTAAATATTTGACGATATTCAATTTTACATTTTTTAAAAAATATTTGGAAGTATTGTTTAAAAAAATAATTTTTAAATTTCATAACCAATATCAGAGTATATTGCTCAAAATATTTACATAAAATATATCTGATACATCTCGATACTTTAGTTGTGTTTGGGTATGAATAATGCATCTTCATTAGAAAATAATTGAAATTGTTTTATCATATTTTGCTATTTGCCTCCCCCCACTACTTAAATTGTACATGTGGGATAATCCACTTAAACAGATTATACAGGGGGTATAATTTGTTTAAGTAGATTATCCCACATATACAATTTAAGTAGTGGCGGGGGAGGCAAATAGCAAAATGGACGGATACAATTTTCAGCATTACACTGTTAATCACAGTGAGGAATTTGTATCGGAAGAGGGCCACCACACACAGACAGTGGAAAGCACGTGGAATCAGCTAAAAAGACGGAACAAGCTGGAATGTGGAACACATAGACAAATGCTGGATTCCTATCTAGTTGAATTTCTATGGCGACACAGGAATCGCGGACAAAATTTATTTGAAAAATTATTCACTCTCATTAGAGATTTTGCTGTAATGTAATTATTTTAAAGAATAACATATTTATCATTTGGAATCATTATTTTGTTAACGAATGGGGGGAGAGGCAAATAGCAAAATATGATAAAACAATTTCAATTATTTTCTAATGAAGATGCATTATTCATACCCAAACACAACTAAAGTATCGAGATGTATCAGATATATTTTATGTAAATATTTTGAGCAATATACTCTGATATTGGTTATGAAATTTAAAAATTATTTTTTTTAAATAATACTTCCAAATATTTTTTAAAAAAATGTAAAATTGAATATCGCCAAATATTTAAGAACATGGCTGATCAAATTATAGTATCTTATATAGCATAAAAATTAGTTTATAATAGCAATACAAAAGTTTGTATTTGTGCTTAAAAATGTTGAGATTTTTTAATTTTAATTTACTTTTTTGACGAAAACTTAAAAAACAAATTTTTCTGTGAATATGCATTATTTAAAGCTCAAACTTATTAGTCATGTCAAGATGTATAATAAGTATTTTATGTGATTTTTTAACCACAACGCTCTTATATTTGAGATTTAATTTAATTTTTATTTTTATTTTCAAAAAAAATAAATTATGTTTTTTTAATACTCAACTTGGTTTCTACAAAATAAAATTGACATAGTTGATACGCATATTTATACTGCTTAAAATAAGCCAAAAGATTTTTTATTTGCTTGGGAGAACCAAACCGAGAAGACCCCGAAAATATTCAAAACCTGAATATTATTTGATTCAATACTGAAACGTAGCGTGCCACTGTGGGCTTATATATAAGAATAATGCAATTTATAAAATAAAAAGAGTCATCAAAATTTCAATAGTAACAATGCACAGGTAAATAATTGCATAGGTATATCAACATAGAATTAGGAAATAAACTATAGATAACTGATTTAAAATTTGCGATTTATTGGAAATATAAGTAGATTTTCAAATTGAAGGTGACACTTTTCTGCCAACGCTTAAATCATTAAAACTCAAAATTACTTTTAAATATGCAAAATGTATAAGAAAAGTCTTTCATTCAATTTAATAGTCAATAAAGCAGACTAGTCGAGTGATCGTCAACCAACATTAAAATAACCGAAACGTGAAACGTAGTTATTTGATAAGTAGCTGATTAAGTACACCAGTACTGAAATGTAACTTACTGCTGTTGACTTAAAGATAGGATTAAAGCAGCGTTTAGTATCATTAAAAAATTTCAATTGTAACAATGAACTGAACAATTATATTAACTTAAAATTAATTATTATGTTGATAAATATTTATAATTAAAAACGTAGCCAGAAGGTGTTTAAAAGTAATCATGCATGTATTGCTAATATATTTAGTGTTTTATTGTCTAATAATTAATCACATTAAAGATTATTTCTTACAAGTATCTTTTCTATTGCTCATAAGTTATGACAGTAAGTGTTTGATTACATTAAAGGAGGTTTTTTGATGTTGCAGAAAAAGAAACAAATTCCCTCAACAACAATATTGAAGCTATTTTGCTTTAAAACGCGGTTAGGCTAGATCATTGCTTGTTAATTTTGAATTAATAAATATCAAAATTTAAAATAAATATTAAATAATGATAACAATAAAAAATAAAATTTACAATTTGTTATATCGTTATTTAAATTTTTACTTTGGTATGCGATTAATAGCGAAACTTTTAATACATCTGAGATAAAATTTTAAATGATTATAAATAGAATAAATTAAAACGAGAATAGAAATAACAAACAATTATAAAAGGAAAGATAAAATTAGTCATAACTATTAATGATAATTATTAATAAAGCTAGTAATAACTTTGTCTTCATATTCAAAAAACTTTATTAATGATAAATGATAAATTAGTTAAATTATAATGATTTAAATGTAAAGGCAACATATGAACATAGTAATTTGAATTTAGAAATAATAATTACGAGTCACTGTTATATTATAATAGATGAAAAGGTATAGTTATTAAGTCAGGTAATAAAACTATACTTAAAGTAATTAAAACACATTATCATTATTTAAAACAAAATATTGTTTAGCTTAGATTTTGATAAAACGTTATTTATATGTTTAATTCACCAAATTCTAACACTAACTTTATATAATTTTTAAAATATAATTTTAAACCAACAGAAATATTAATATTCAGAATGTGTATTTAATTGATATTTTTTTATTAAAGGACAAATCTACTTTTTCTTGGCTGTTTTAGCAGATTACTTCACAGATTTGGAAGATTTCTTTGCTGGTTTAACAGATTTCTTTAAAGGTTTAGCACCTTTCTTTGCTTGTTTAACATATTTATTTAGTGATTCATCATTTTTCTTCAGTGATCTAGCTGATTTCTTTAATGGTTTATCAACTTGCTGCAGGGTTCTAGCAGATTTCTTCGTTGGTTTCCTTGCTTTCGATGCTGATTTCTTGACGACTGCTACATGTTTACTTGATTTAGACCTTTTCTTTAGTTGAAATTTTTCTCTCGTCGTCTTGAACTTGAGTTCTGATATATTCCGTAAACTAGTACACGAAATCTGGTCTTTAGTTTTGCGGCCGCTCTTACCCGCACTTATCTGTTCGCTACTTTTTGGCATTTTTACATGCTTTTTAGCTTTCGTCGGTTTGTTTAATTCATTAGGACCATTAGTATCTTTGCTTTCTAGATTCTTTTTTGCCGGTCTATGTGGCCTAACTGACTTTTTCAATTCTTTAGGACCCTTCATATCTTCTATCTTTGGTTTTGTCATTGAATGCTTCTGTGACTTTACTGAATTTGGCAGTACGACTGTTTTATTGTTTTGTAATGGATTCCCTTGCTTGATTAGAATTTCCTTTTTGACTGGTTTCTGCTGTTTGATTGACTTCGGCTGTTTGATTGGTTTCACCTGTTTAATAGGCTTCTGCTGTTTGACTAGCTCCTGCTGTTTGACTGACTTTCCTTGTTTGACCGGAGTGTGCTCTTTTACTGACTTTTGTAGTATGCGTGGCATGCGCGATTTTGTAGACTTGTTTGGATTTTTAAACTTATCCGACTTCGTTGATATATCATCCCCTTGTATGTTCGTCTTTTTGCATTGTTTGGTGCAACTGTAACATCTTTTATCTTCTAGATGATGACGGTATTTTTTTGCCATTCAAAATAGTACTTCCGAATTTTCGTTTTCGTAATAATCCTTTAATTGCTATCTTTTTGTAATTTTAGTAACCGCCGTTTTAAATACCAACTTAAAAATATGGCGCTAAATTTAAGAATTATGAAAATTTTTTGTTTTAAATAAACAAACCATAACATGTCTTTCAACATAATTGAACTTCATAGTAATTGATTGACTCGAGAACGAAAAGGACGGCTGAGAATAACATCACTGCATAAATTGTCAATGGATAGTAAGCGAATCAACTTGTATTCGATTTCCTTAACAGATAGGTCGACGATACAGCGAGAACTAATTGCAGATCCATGCACAGTAAATGCCACACGTACTTTGGGTTTGTAAGGAAATTGGTTTAACTTCAAACGTTCTGTAATTGACTTGTCGATAAAATTCTCACCGCTACGGTATCCAGTAATGTCATTTCACACTGATTATTTAGATATACTTCTACCTTGGATTAGACTATGTCATCAAATTTTGTAGCGAATAAGGAAAGAGAGTGACATATGAAAATTGACCAAAGTTTTGAAATATATCGCAGCAGAAGTAGGCGTAGCGTGAGCTGATTATTGCATCTTCGGCAACGCACAAGTATGGCTACGCACTAACTTTGAGGATGTCGCTAATGACAACAAAAGAAACAGTTCGATATAGCGTGATATATTGAGGATCATTGATGAGCTTCGTTATTTATGTCGTTTTGTAATAGTAACACTAATTCATGTATGTCCGATATTCGATAAGCTTCAGAATTCGATTGCGCCGACTCAAGGGTTTAAGCCTTCTCAAATGCACCCGATAACGTGAGCTTTGTCACCTCAACAATCGTTGTCCGATATCGCTAGATTTCAATCCCGAAATAAACGTGTCGCGAATACATAAACTGCGATGTTAATATGCCTTGGCCTTGCGAAAGTCATCGTTCTTTCAAGTTATCCAAAGCTTAAACATATCAATCGAGTAATCGTGCAATTGCTTGCATGTGAAAATCTTGTTCCAGATATTCTTAACATTCATTGTGTTATTCGCCAGGCAATTGCCTCACAAACGTTGCCGGACTCTCTAAAAGAAGTTTTGTCCGCTGTAGTTCAAGTTGTGAATTTCATTCGTGGAAAAGCGCTTATTCATATAACGTTTAAAGCGTTTTGCGAGGAAGTAGGAGCTGTGCATAGCGTATTGTTATTTCACACCGAAATAAGGTAGTTTTTTCAAGATCGTATATTGAATACGACGGTAAGCTTATCTAATGAAATTGCTATGATTTGCAGAATGTCGGTCACAAAGAGTCGAAAAAGTTTGAATATGAAGAATTCTTAGTCATTATGTGCTACCACCCTGATATTTTTAGACACATAAACGATTTGAATTTGTAATTACAAAAGTCAAATGCTAATCAGATTCTCTGTTTCCAGAAAGTTTACGCCTTGATGAATAAGCAACCGCAGTGGAGAAAACGAGTCGTCAAAGGAAATATGGCCAATTTCAGATCGCTCGATGAGAAGCTTAGAAATATAGATGCTTCAGATGACTTGATTAAAAATATAATGGAACATCTGTCAGAATTAGAAATTCAATTTGCACATTATCTTTGTGAGAAACCAAACTTTTTCTCCTGGATTGAACAACCTTTTTTGCGAAAATCGAATAAAACGATGAATTAGCAGATGAGCTATAAAATTTGAGGCCAACGAATTACACGATTTCTGGCTTCGACAGATCATTACTTATCCAAGTCTATCAAAGTTAGCGCTTCATGAAATTTCGCCCTTTTCAACTTTGACTTTTGCCTTTTCAAAGTTTCTATACTTCGACTATATTAAAAGCGAAGTCGTTGAACATATTTGAACCCAGCAATCACATGAGACTGACATTATCAAAGTTGGAATCACGGATTCAGCAATTGATGAATAGAAAACAAGAACAATCATCTCATTAATTGAAATTAATTATATTGTACTATATATAATCATTTTTGTATAAGCTTTTATAGTAAAATCATTTATTTTGCTTCTCAGATTTATCCAAATTATCAATTTGTTTTACATTTCGTGACGACTAAATATACATGTGATCTGTAAAATTAGTATCATTTTGTGAGAAAATGTTTGGATTGGGTCACGATGTCACTAGGCTGAGCAATATTGGATCACTGTTCAAAAAAGGTTAAGAAACACTAATGTAGAACAATCAAAACAATAGTTAAATATAATGTGATAAATAAGAATAAAACTTTGGAATATTAATTTTAGAAATTAATATTCCAAACGTCGTGGGAAAAACTCGCCAAGACCATATTTGTAACGAAGACATCCGAAAGCGATTTGGCGTAGCACCCATAGCAGACAAACTGATATAATCAAGGCTAAGATGGGATGGACATGTACTGAGGGCAGACGTCAATACACTGGCACAGGCACCACTTCAAATCGAGGTCGATGTAAGAGATCAAGAGGAAGACTACAGAAAACATGGATGGAACCCTCCTGAATGATATGAAAATGGTCGGACACACGCCCGAAGACGCAGCGGAAAGGGCATTTTGGCCTTAGCGAACGTGGTAAGTGGACCCTGCCAAACAGGATAAACGCTAAGACGAATATTCCAAAAATTATTTATAAATGGTAATTTTATGTATTTCTTTTCTCGTTCTGGGTTTTGATATTTCACTGACTTATGTTAGCATCTTCAGAAAATTGCAATGCTTTTTTAAAATGATATGCTTATATAAAAAAGTTAAAAACGATCGCCGCCATTTGCTTTGGGCAGTTACCCAGAACGAGAAAAGAAATGCATACGATTATCATTTATAAATAATTTTACGAATATTAATTTCAAAATATTTGTTTCAAACAATAAAACATTAAATACTTCAAATATTGTTTTGTATCATTATAAAATACCGAAGTTACACAACATTTTGAAAAAGAAACCCAAACTCGATAATGATGTAGTTGTTTATAAAATTTCTTGTTTAGAATGCGATAAAATATATATGGGTCAAACAGGCCAACCATTAGAGACTAGATTAAAACAACACACATACACACTCAAAAAGGGCATAATTAGCGCTATGGTAAGCCAGAGTTTTAGTTTAGATCCCAATATTGACTATAATAATACCGTTGTTTTAGCAAACGAAACCAATTGTTTAAATATAAAAATTCTCGAGGCTAATGACATTCATTAAAAACTCCAATATTATAATGCCGAATAATAAACTTGATGTAACTTTAAATATTCTGTAAATATGTTGTAAACGATTCTTTTGTTTAAATCATATTTTCTATTTTATTTTTATACTTTATTTAATTTTTCTAGTACTTTTAATTATTATTTTTTATTTTTTCTTATTTTTTTTTTCAAATTAGTTATTTTATGGTAATTATTTTTGTTTTGTTTCTAAACTATTTTGAATCATCATTTTTCATTGCGTTTTGTGTACCTTCAAACGTTGCCGAAAGCGAGTCAAAAATTCAAACAACAGTGAAAGCATCCGGTTGTCGCTAATAACAGCAGCACCTGCCCAAAGAAAATTAAGGCGATAGTTTTGAACTTTTTGTATAAGCATGTACATTTTAAAAATCATTGTAATTTTATGAAGATGTTAACAGAAGTGAGCGAAATATCAAAAAATTTCTATTTTCTTTGATCCAGCTCCAATAATTATTTATGAATATTATTTATTTAAATAATTTAATAGATACATATTTTAAACTAGGTTACTATAAAAATATCATCAAGCAGAAAATAGTAAAATATATAAATCAACACAATAATATAAAGAATAAATTTAAACTCTTAAGTGGCAAATTTTTATGGATGGATAATAAATAATTTACTTTGTATTGGAATAAGATACTAGATAAGCAAATTTCATTAGAGGTAATACGTCATTAGCATGTATTTTACCTCGCTGTTATGTTGCGTCGAGGAATAGGAGTCGAAACCTGATAGCATAGGAGTTCCTCTTGATGACCTCTAATACTTATTCTGATAGAACATCAGTTATTTATTAGTACATTCATAAAAATTGACTTTAATTTTGAATTTCAATTTTTTATTTTAACTTGATTTAAATAATATAAAATCTATTACAATCATTTATTATTTAACTTGGTATTTGATTTTTTTAATTTCAAATTTTTATTTTAACTTTATATAAATTATTTAAATTCTTATAACAATTATTTAAAATTATTGATTATTAAATTATTAAATTTTGATTTAGCATTATTATTTTTTTATTTTATAATTATATTAAATACGTAGACTTAATTAGCTAATTGAATTTGCTTTACTGATATGTTTTGATATGATTTGTTCTGCTGAAACTATATATTATTGGTAACGACGTTATTATTATTTTTCTGCTTATTTTCAAGCACGTTTGATGATTTATGAATTTAAAAAAGGAAGAAGTTGGTATCCCAAGGTGTTTACACTTTAAAATATAAACTGCTTAACATGATCAAGTTAAAGATATCAGGAGGTAGATCTTTATAGATCTGGTTCCAGCCTGCAACTGCCTAAAGCAGGGCAGTCCCCTATCATATGGTGCTTATGGCCCGTTGTTAGTTAAGTTTAAGTCAACTAAACTAGATGTCGATACCGATAAAGCAACGTTAAAAATTACAACTTGACAAAATTTACATGTACTCAACCAGATTGGAAAAGTACGTAAGGATTAAAGATTTCAATTTTAGATCTTTTAAATATAACAGAAAAAATTGTATAGTTTGTGATCTTATAAATAATAATTGTATTGTAAGTAATACGACAAACAAATGTTTTTCATTAAATATTAATAATAATTGTAACTGCAATACCACAAGTGTAGTGTATCTAATACAATGTACATTAGGGGGTTCGAAAGCGCTTTTTTCTTTCATATAAAATTTTGACACAGTGTCAAATCGTTTATATCTAAAGGAGACTAACATTTTCAAATTTGAGCAAGAACGGACATTACCCCCGCACTGAATTCTGTTTTCAGATACCAAATAATGATAAAACAATCGATTTTTGGTTTCGATTTTAAATGTTTTTTTGTTTACAAAAGCCAATAACACCTTTGCTTTGCTCAAAACACAACATAATCGGGAAATATTAATTTTATTTCCTACATTAATCTAGTTTGGAGTACATTTTTTATGTAGTTGTGTCGATTGCAGTATGCTTTCCTATGAAGGGATACATACTTAACCATTTAAATGTAACGCTCCACGGACTGTGAGTGACAAGGTATTTCGACTTGCAATGGACTATTCGTAAATTTATTTAAATCTCCCGATGACATCATTTTGGTGATTGGTTGCTCATACATTTCATCTTGGTTGTTGATGTCAATCAACTGAGAATAACTATCAGCATTTAAATTCAGAGTGGTATATAATCTAATTGCCCCACGATCGTTGTTGCAGCTTCTACACCTTGTAATTATATCGACAGCTTTCCTTCTCATCTCAACATTGCTATCAGAGAGCATGCCCACAAGAATATTCTCACTGTGAGCAAAGTAGTGATTATTCCTTAACACCTTCTCACATTCCGATTTGATTGGTTATTGTAGAAGTCTCAGAGATTTTACAATAGAATAGTAATTTTCGGCTCCTTCAGAAATTCTCCAATATTTCTAAATCTGAAAACAACACGGAACATAAACAGATTGTATGAATTTTATCATTTGCATGAACTTTTCCGTCGGCTTCTTAGTCGAGGCATAGACACGCAAAATGGTGCTTGTTGTAGTTACCCACCTTGCATTGTGTATCGTTCCGGGCTTTCGCTTAGCTAATGTATCATCATTTACTCAATTGTTAATTGCTGTCGATATCTGATACAGATACTTTTGATCTGTAGTGAGGTTGTATTACATACTGCATTGTTCTTCGATTAGTCCGGATTTTACTGGTTCAAGCACTATTCTAGCCCTTTTTGGGTCGAAGTTTTGCAGAAGAATTCCTATTTCGTCTTTTCTGCTTCTTGGACCCGAGGTCTTTCCATCTGTAATCGCGAATGCACGTCGCATTCAGATCTCCAATAAATGAAGCATGCAAATGCTCCATTGAAGTGGTCTTCCGATGTACCTTTCCAATTGAGCAATAATGCCATTATGTTTTCCCGTGTTTACAGCCGTTCCATCACACATGACCACCTGAAGTGCTGAAACACTTTATGTTTCTACTACCACATCACGAATAGCACAAGCGATTCTTTCTGCATGTCTATCATCGGTTATAATATGATCCAGGTAATCAGATCCGGGTTCCGAAACGAGAACACAATGATTTTACCTGACAAATTGACGGTCTGTCAATGTTATATTCTTTCGGCCATCAATTCCGAGCGCTTGGACACCAATTACACTTTGGTTATGTTCGGATTTATTTCTCGCTCTTGCAATTTTGGACCGACCATTATTTGTTTTTGTCGTCCAGAAATTCATGCACTTAAGGGCACTGTTTATAATATTAGCCGCTGCCGTAGAGCTAACACAATATCTGTCAGCCATTTGACTGACCTCCGTTAAATCAAACCTAAACAACATTGATGTTAGATGAGCACATTGATCAATACGAAAAACTAACCTGGTTTGCTCAGTGTATGTTGTAAATTTCTAGTCTTCATCTGTCTGTTCATCAATTGACTCATTATAGTTAATGTCAGTATCTGATGAATATTGTTGACAATTTTCGGTAGAATTTTGATCGAGATATGCCTGCCATTCATTTGTAGGTATCTTGACGGGACATCTATAACACCGTCGCGATAATCCTTTATCGTAGCACTTGCATGTGCAAATGTCAGAGAGATTTTCGAGCTGCATCTGTTGTGAATCATAACTATCACCCCTCCGTTCATGAGTTAGTTTGTTTAGTTTTTGACATTTATCCAGTAAACGCAAAACTTTTAATCCAACAGCGCCCGGACTAATCGTAGGAAATGAGAATATCTGCCATTGTTTCATAATTTTTGTCGCTGTTTGCTTCACCAAGTCTGACTTGCTACCAAATGGATTGTTTGCTTGGTTATCTTTTTGAACAAACAGGTAGTATCTAAATATACACAAACATACAAATACAGACATTTCAAACAACAAAAATGTACCTATAGACATCTGCAGATGTAGGAAGCATAGACGGGGTCATATCTGCAGGGAAGTCAAATGTACTATTCCGATCTGTGTTTCTAGTTTTTGGCATTTTGTAATCTGGAGACGATCTAACAAAGATAATTTCACAATACAGCTATATCTCTAAAAATTCTTTTTTACATTTTTGGCAGATCTCTAAAAGTTAGGGAAACAACAAAACTGATATTTAATAAAAGAAAACAAGTCAATAGTAAATTTAAAACTATTAGAAAGAGAAGATTTTTGGATTAAAACGCTAAATTATATGTACCCATTAAGTTTGAATGATGGGTTCAAGGAATTGGGCAGAAGTAGTATAGTAAATAAAGGGCAACTCTATTATAATAATCCGGTTTAACGCAAGCCAAGAAGTCATTGCGATAAGAGGAATATGAAAAATGGACTAAAATGAGATTGACTTATAAGAGATAACAAGCTAAAAGATTTTTATATAAATATAAATTTTTTTCTAAATATATCATTTATTCAATAAACCAAAGATAAATAAACGATTATGACATGTTAAGTTGTATAATAGACAATTATTGAAATATAAAATACTATAATCGGTCAGCAAATATTAATAATAATGAAAAATATACACTAACCATAAAATTCATTAATAAATGTAAAGATAACAATAATATAGGTCGACTTTTTAATAATTCTAAAAGTAAAGAAATATTAAGATACAATAAATCTAAATATATTCCTAAAATAAGGTATAAGCTGTTACCGCCATTAGGACGAAAAATTTGTAATTATAATAAAGAATTGAAATCAATATGCAACGATAATATTAGAAACATTATAGAAACTGAATGCAATTGCAAAAGTCTTTATGTTGATACAATAAATGAACATAAATGCACTTATAATTTAGAATTAATAGAAAACAAAGAATTAAGGGAAATGCTATTAAAATGCTATGCTGAAATTATTTACCCGGCAACTCGACAGCAAGGAGAATCTGGGATTCTCTAAACCGGAGCGAAATCTTCGTATTTAAAAGAAATTAGCACGGTCAAGCGTGAAGAATCCAATAATCCCCTGTAATCTGCATAGACATTCAGCATAAGTTCGATTTTGCTGTTTATCTGATTGTAATCGGGCCATCTGTTTCAGAACAGGTATCGTAGATGGACCAAATCTAATCGAAACTAAATGAGCTAAGTCCAACCGAAACTAAGAAAATGATAGACATTCGACATAAGTTCGATTTTGCAGTTTAACTGAGTGTAATCTGGCGACCTGTTTCAGAACGGGTATTGTAAATGAGCTAAGTCCAACCGAAACTAAGAAAATGATGGGAAACATTATTAAATAATATACTCATTATACTCAATATTTTTAATTTTTTATTTACTCAATATAGATTAAATAATAATAAATTTAAAATTTACAATTCGTTATATAATGACTAAAATGCTTACTTTGGTAAGCTGAGTAATAGCGAAAGTTTAAATACATAGAAGATAAGCATTTGGCAAACTTATATATTAGATAAAATTAGAGAGAAAATGAAAATAACAAACAATTATAAAAAGAAGGATCAAATTAATAAAGATATGTATACAGAACTTACTAAATTAAAGGTTAGCTTTATCAATATTATCAACAATTATAAAGCTAGTAATAACTTTTCTTCATATGCAAAAATCTTTATTATAATATAATGACGAAGGAAGGTAATATAAAGATTTAAATGTAAATCCAACATATGAATGTAGTGATTTAAATTTAGAAACAATTATTATAAGTCATTATTCTATAATGGATAAAAAGGAAATGCCGGTTGAATCATATAATAAAACTATACTTAAATGATATTGGAATCCAAAATTACATAAAAATCTAATAAAACCAAGGTTCAAATATAGTGCTTTTAAATGTACATTAAAACCGCTTTCGGTTTATAGGAATAAAATACTTGAAGTAATTAAAGCAAAAACATATTGTAGGGTAATCGAAATTAATACTGGTATAAAACACTATTTCAGTATTAATTCTACAAAAGAATTTTTAGAATACACAAAAGGATAAATTTTCAGATACGTACGATTTTAGTACGCATTATACAAATATAGATTTAGCATAAATAAGCTTTAGGAAAGTAAATTAATCTTATATTCGGACAACTTCATACATATATGCCATAATAACCATAAAGCGTATCTAACAAAAATCAAACAATCAACTAAAATAAATATATGGATAAAATTGAATTATTAGAATCCTTAAATATTTTGATAAATCAAAATTTTTTAAAAATAGGGACATATATATTTAGACAAATAAATGATGATCAAATTAGAGGTAACATTAGCCCAATTATAGCTGACTTTTTAAGCTTAATAGAATATAAATTTGTTTATAACAGTGCAAAAATTCTAAATTATATAACGATATGAAATATGTATTTCGAAATATTGATGATATATGTGTATTCAACTCTAATATTTTTGATTCAATACGCGAACAAATTAATCCAGGTAGCCTCATTCTTAATAAAACTAATCTTGATGATAAAGAAGGTATATATCTAAATATGAACATTACATTAACATCAATTAAAATTACTTTTAATTTATATCGTAAAGATTATATATTTAAACTTACAAAAAACATATTTTTGCATGAGCATTCATGCATACCATATAATATAAAATATAATACATTAAATAATGAAATTTTAAGAATTGCAACAATATGCAATGATATTGGCTTTCTTCAAAATCATTTTAAATAATTTAATAGATACATATTTTAAACTAGGTTACTATAAAAATAACATCAAGCAGAAAATAGTAAAATATATAAATCAACACAATAATATAAAGAATAAATTTAAACTCTTAAGTGGCAAATTTTTATGGATGGATAATAAATAATATATTTCATTTGAGAATACCATACTGGATAATCAAATTTTATCATAGAAGATACGTCATTAGCTTGCATTTGTACATGCTGTTATGTTGGGTCGTGTAATATAGGCCGAACACTGATAGCAAAGCAGTTCCTCCTGAAAACCGCTAATCCTTATTATGATACATCGACGGCTATTTATTAGTCAATTCATAAAAATTGACTTTTTAAAATTTGAGTGCATAATTTAAACTTGATATAAATTATATAAAATCTTATGACAATTAATATTTTTAATGATTTAATTATTTATTACTAAATTATTAACATTTTCATTTAGCATTATTATTTTTCTTCCAATATTATAATTATATTAAATACTTAACTCAGTTAGCTCTTTTGATTTAATATTATTTCAAGTACTTAAGTTGTTTTATATCATTGTTCTAGCTTGGAATTTAAATCTGCAACTGTATTATCAATAACGCAGTTTGGCAGCATGAGTTAATTCTAGCTAAGGATATTTTTAATATATGATTATTAATTGAAATTGATGTTTGAATATTTTCTTGATATTATATTTGAAGAATTTTGTTTTTTGCATTTTGTAAATTTTACATAAAAAGCTAAAGTTTGCTTACCTAAATATATCATTGACTTATCACAATTTTTATGATCTATCAAAATTAGCAAAATCTAAACATGTAAAATGGCATGAAATCATTTAATTAAGACTAATCCATTTTTAAATTTAATTGTGTATAGAAGACAACACGCAATTTTAATTTAGAAAAGTTTTTACTAAGTATATCATACTTAAAAAATTAATACAAAAATTTTAATTTTGGGTTTTGTTAGTAAGTTTGATAGTGCCACTTTCTCAAGATATGCATAGTTTGATTCTTTGATAAAAATCAAAAGAAATATTTTATAGTGAACAGTCAAAAAATTGTATTTAATACTAATTATTATCCATGATTTATCTAATATAATCATTATCTGTTGTATTTGACGAATATGATAATTATTGTTACATCAGCGATAATTGCTCCAGAATTAATGCTTTAAATATAGACAATGATAAATAGATAGCGCACGATATGAACCTTCGCTGTCTAATTAACAACTAGATAAAACTTCAATTGAAAAATCAAAAAATCATGCTTTTGCGAAAAGTTATTTTCACTCTCTAGAGTGACAAAGTCAATTTAATAATTAATAAAATTAAATTATTAAATATGTAGTTTTAAGCTAAAAATGTGTAATATTGTGATAGAATTTATAAATTTAGACGCAAAACTTATGTTTATACAAATTGCAATAATCAAATTACAATCCCTATGTAATACCGTTGAGTTTAAAATAGTTGTCGAATTTACATTTCGAATGAGATCGATTCCAAATTATAATTTTACACATCAACAATATACGCCAACAATAATGTATTAGTAAAGTTCACTGTATTATAAGCTGAGTTTGTGTATTTGTCCGAGATAGTTTTCGGGCTGTGGCCGCTCTTAATGTAAGCTAAATCTGTCATTTAATTTTGTTTTAGCAAAGCCAACGTCTATGGCGAAATCTCGAAATTATCCTCTTATTTACTTATCATATACTGTGATTTTATATAGCTATTTACTGAGTATACGTACAATAATTCGTATGATAGTATGGTTGCGATAGAAAAAAATATTAAAATATTGAAAAATGAGCAGTCAACTAATTTAAAGTTATACTTTCATATTTTCGTCGTTAGCTTTTTACGCCATCTATTATAAAAATTGTAAACACCGAACAATACGGTTTATTTAATAAAGTGGAAGCGCTTGACAGACTAATTAACTTCAATAAAGTTTAAAACAATTTCAAGTATATTAAAGGTTTTTCATTTTGGCTAATTAGACATATTTGCAAATTAATGAATAAATACGAATTCAGCACCAAATTTATATTTATAGATGTATACAAATAATATAATATATTGTTAAAATAAACAATATTGGTTGAACTCATATCAACAAACGATCATCATTGAATAAGCCATTAACAGTCTAACAAGAAATTAGTTTTGCTGAATTTTTACGAGGATCGCCTTGATAAAGAGGACATAGTATAACAGGCAAAATCACTGCATTTAATTGAATATTAAGGTTAAGAAGATGTTAGTTCAATTAAAAATCGTTATTTGACAAATAATGCATTTAAAAATAAGTAGAAAATAAAAATACTTTTTAAATAACTAAAATACAATGTTAAATTTCTGTTAAATATAATGTTCAATTCCTATCTGAACAAACTTGATATAACAAAATGATCTCTAACGAACAATGGAAGATATGAATCATTCTAAATTTGCGATGCTGTTTAAATTATTTACGTGTTCAAGATCTTAATTCATATTATTTATTTATACTTTATTATTTATTAATAAGATATACAACATTAATATAAATCAAATCCTTTAACTTTGTCTACGTATTTTATATAATTATAAAATAAACAAAACATAACAATTATGCTAAATCAAAATGTAATATCAAAATTTAATATTTAATATTAAAATTATGTTTTACCTCATTATTGTGAAGAGTATATTTTATAAGGAATTTATTATAATAAAACGTAGGTTTTATTATTAAGCAGGGCAGCCCCCTGTCAGATGGTGCAGGATGACACGTTGTAAGTTTAGTCAGAGTCAACTAAACTAGGTGACGACACCGATAAAGCAACTTTAAAAGTTATGACTTAAAATTTACATGTACTCAACCAGATTGGAAAAGTACGTAAGGATTAAAGATTTTAATTTGAGATCTTTTAAATGTAAGTGAAAAAATTGTAAAGTTTGTGATCTTATAAAAAATAATTGTATTGTAAGTAATACGACAAACAAATGTTTTTCATTAAATCATAATTGTAACTGCAATACCGCAGGTGCAGTGTATCTAATACAATGTACATGTGGATTACAATATATAGGGAAAATATATCAAATGTAAAAAACTGTTTAGGCAACACATATATAATATACAGCATAATAGTCAAACTATATTTCATAAACATAAGAGATTAATAGGACATGATATTAAAAACTGTAAATTATTTATTTTAGAACATATTATCGAAGAAAACATTTCAATATTAAATCAAAAACTATTAGAAAAAGAAGATTTTTAGATTAAAACGCTTAATTCCATGTACCCATTAGGATTGAATGACGTGGTACAAGGAATTGGCAGAAGTAGTATAATACATAATAAACAACTACATTATAATAATCCGGTTAAACGCAAACAGAGAAGTCATAGTGATAAAAGGAATAAGAAAAATATAGTTAAAAATATTAAAAAAGATATGTATATAAATGAACAATTAGAAATATTAAAAAAACTTTTAAGAGATAATAAGCTGAAAGATCTTTATGTAAATATAAGAAGTGTTTCTAAATATATCATATGTTCAATAAATCAAAAATTAATTAACGACTATGATAGGCTAAGTTGTATAATAGACAGTTATTGTAATACAAAATACTATAATCGTACAATAAATGTTAATAATAACAATAGAAAATATACATTAACCATAAACATCATAAATAAATGTATAGATAGCATAAATATAGCAGGACTTTTAAATAATTCAAAAAGTAAAGAAATAATAGGGTCAGATTTAAGTAAATATATTCCTAAAATAAGGTATAAACTCCTACCACTATTAGGACGAAAAATTTGTAATTATAATTAAGAATTAAAATCAATATGTAACGATAAATATTAGAAACATAATGGAAACAGAATGCAATTGTAAAAGTCTTAGTTTTGATGAAATAAATGAACATATATGTACCCATAATCTAGAATTAATTGAAAATTGTGAATTAAGAAAGCTGCTATCAAAAGGGTATAAATATAGATTAAATAATAACAACGACAAAAATAAAATTTACAATTAGTTATATAATAACTTAAATGATTACTTTAGTAAGCTGATTAATAGTGAAAGCTCGAATATATCTAAGATAAACATTTGGAGATTATATATTTGATAAAATTAAACATAAAATGAAAATAACAAACAATTACAAAAGGAACGATAAAATTAATAAAGATATGTATAAAGAACATACTAAATTAAAGGATAACTATATAATAACAACTATTGATAAAGCTATTAATAACTTTGTCTTAATATGCAAAAAGCTTTACTATGATATACTAATGAAAGAGGTTAATTCTAATGATTTAAATGTAAATCCAGCATATGAACGTAGTGAGTTGAGTTTAGAAACAATTATTACAAGTCACTGTTCTATAATGGATAAAAAGGGTATAAAGGTTGAATTAGATAATAAAACTATACCTATATTATATTGGAATCCAAAATTACATAAAAATCCAATAAAACCAAGGTTCATATGTAGTGCGTTTTAATGTACATTAAAACCACTTTCTGTCTATATGAATAAAATACTTAAAGTAATTAAAGCACATTTTAAAAAATATTGCAAGGTAATCGAAATTAATACTGGTATAAAACACTATTTCAGTATTAATTCTACAAAAGAATTTTTAGAACAGACAAAAGAAATAAATTTTCAAAATATAAATACATACGATTTTAGTACGCTTTATACAAATCTAGATTTAGTAGATATTAAAGAAGCGTTAGTAAAATTAATTAACCTTATATTCGGAAAAATATATACATATATATGTTATAATAATTATAACGCCTATCTAACAAAAATTAAACCATCAAATAAATATAAATATATGGATAAAATTGAATTAATAGAATCCTTAAATATTTTGATAAATCAAAATTATTTAAAAGTAGGGACATCTATATTTAGACAAGTAAAAGTGTTCCAATGGGTGGTAATAGTAGCCCAATTATAGCTGACTTGTTTTTAAGCTTTATAGAATATGAATTTGTTCATAACTGTGTAAAAACTAAATCTAAACAATATAAATATATGAAATATATGTTTCGATACATTGATGATATATGTGTATTTAATTCTAATAATTTTTATTCAATTAGTAAACAAATTTATCAAGAAAGCCATATTCTTAACAAAACCAATATTAATGATAAAGAAGGTGTATATCTAGATATGAACATTAAATTAACATTAATTAAAACTACTGTTAATTTATATCGTAAATATGACATTTAAATTTACAAGAATCATATTTTTGCATGAGCATTCATGCATACCATATAATATAAAATATAATACATTAAATAATGAAATTTTAAGAATTGCAACAATATGTAATGATATTGGCTTTCTTCAAAATCATTTATAATTTAATAGATACATATTTTAAACTAGGTTACTATAAAAATAACATCAAGCAGAAAATAGTAAATATATAAATCAACACAATAATATAAAGAATAAATTTAAACTCTTAAGTGGCAAATTTTTATGGATGGATAATAAATAATATACTTTGTTTAGAATAAGATACTAGATAGTTTTATCAGAGGAAATACATCATTAGCATGTATTTAGCCTAGCTGCTATGTTGGGTAGAGAAGTTAGGTGCCGAAACCTGATAGCATAGCGTTCCTACTGATGACCTCTAATTCTTGTTCTGATACAGCGTCTGTAATTTATTAGTCAATTCATAAAAATGACGTTTTTTTAAATTTCAATTTTTTATTTTAACTTGATTTAAATTATAGAAAATCTAAAAACAATAATTAATTTTATTATTTAATTGTTAAATTTTGATTTAGCATTATTATGTTTTGTTTATTTTTTAATTATATCAAATACGTAGACTCAGTTAGCTAAAAAATGTGTACGCTAAAATTTTGTAAGCTAATTTTTTAAGCTATAAATGTGTAATATTGTGATAGAATTTATAAATTTAGACGCAAAACCTCTGTTTATACAAATTGCAATAATAAAATTACAATCCCTATGTAATACCGTTGAGTTTAAAATAGTTGTCGAATTTACATTTCGAATGAGATCGATTCCAAAGTCCATATCACTGCAACATTTGCAATGTCTGTCAGCACATGAAGTTGACATCATATGAGTCATGCTAGCTGTCATTAACATGGGATTACTTACTATAAATCAAATTTTTGGAAGCATTTTGAAAAAGATCTTGAGATTATAACGATATTCTAAACAAATTTTCTCGCCCTCAGTAAAGGCAAATTTTATATCTCTTCTGAGTTGTCTGAATGTTAGATTTAATTAAAATACAAAATCTTTAACGTCAGCTTTTACCCCAACAAGTTCAACATATTTCTGCTTAACGTATTAAAGAGTCCACATCAGGTAAATACTAACTCAATTTTAAGATAGCTGATTTCAGCAGCTCATATAGGTATTTGGATAATTGCTCGGGGTGTATAGTTTCGTTGCTGATAATTGGCCGTCCAGGTCAAAGGTTTATTGCTTTGTGCGTTTTGAGGAACATATAAATAGTTACTTCCGTGGTTGCTGCCGCAGGGTTAATTTTGGATATCATGAAGGAGTGATTCTTTAATTGGTTTTTAATGCGAAAGTCACCTTGTGTGACCTAGCAACTATTCAGTAGATAAATAAGCATCCATCAAAGGATCACCAATCCCGATTTCAATCGATCTTCATGATCCCGTATATATATATATATATATATATATATATATATATAATATATATATATATATATATATATATATATATATATATATATATATATATATATATATATTTTAGTTATCACAAAAGCAGTCGAAACGTACCCTAACCACTTCATCCGACTGACGATGACTGCTGGGTGGTTGAAAACGTCTCAGAGTGATACATTAGACTGATGAATTGACAAAGGCTTAATCGCCGAAACGTCTTAAATAAATCATTAATTTTCGCAACTGCTTGTATTATTCGGGTTGATTAATTGAATTGAACTATATATATATATATATATATATATATATATATATATATATATATATATATATATATATATATATATATATATATATATATATATTGTTTCGTAT